>LPNX010078702.1:649436-698668 GCA_001517045.1 Pseudotsuga menziesii | reverse complement strand
TTAACCTGCCCAAGGTCTTCTGCAGCTCATAGTTGTGATTGAAACCCTTGTTGAAATTCCTGGGTCTGTTCCTACTCTTCATGTTGCAGAAATCTGAGAAAGATATGGCAGCATGAAACTCATCCCCTAAGTCTCTGTACTCCTACAAATAAGCCCCAAAAGGCTCGCTAGGTTCTACCTACATGACCGGGCCCCCTACTGTATCTTCCAAGAAGTGAGGCATGGTAGGCCTGATAGTAGGTCTACTGTATATGTGCAGAGTGTTATAAATGTTAGTGTACACCATCTTTCCACTGCTGCTTGAAGATCCCCGATCTACCGGTGAGGGAGGTGTACTATTGATACCTGTTTTCGGTTTCGCTGATAGTCTGTTGATTGCATTGAGGGCTTCTTTTTGTCCTTTGGCTAAGTCTTGCAATGTAGAGACCAAGCTGCGAAACTCCATCCGATCCTCCTCTTCTCCCATTCCTTTTCCCTTATCTGAATGTATACCTGTTTGTTCCATGTCTGAATTGGTATCTTCTAGTTGGATATCTTCAAATTCTTCTGTGTATCTACTCTTCCTCCTCCTATAGGTTACAAAAGGATCTCCTTCTGTATTCATCTACTTTTCATCTCTTAAGCCCACAGCTGGCCAAGAAAATAGCTCTGATACCACTGTAATATCCCAAATCCTGATATTTTCTATTTATAAGCAAAAAGGCTGATACAACTGGGCATGTAAACTACCATGCAAAAATCCCTATTTTCTAGGAAAAATTAGGGTTAGGGTTTGTGAGATAGAATGAACACTTACCACTAATAAGCTGGCTAGACTGCTCCGAAGAAAGTATGTAAGCACTGAGAGCTGGATCGGATATGAACTGATCTCCTATGCTTACGGTGAACCCCCAGCAACAAGACACCCAGTCAGAAAAGGGTGACGCCCTCAGGGAAGGAGGTGTCCGATGGAGCTGCGGATTTACGGGGCTGAGAGCCTTTCCATGCTGGAGAGAATGCCTGATACAAGAGTGATTTCTGAGTCCTCTAGGTAGGATAGCGACTTGCTTCTGAGAGACAGCTGCTCACGCCCCTGGAATCCCAAAACTGCTGATAACTGTTCCGGATGAGCACGGATGGATTTGATAATCACCGGGTACTGGAGTATGATACTGATGATGAGAATGGTGCCTGAGTTTCGGAAAAAAACTAAGATCTGAAGGCCCCACAGCTGATTAGGGCTTTCCGGCTGAAACCCCCCCCCCCCCCCCCTTTATGGTTCTAATACCACTGTAATATCCCAAATCCTGATATTTTCTATTTCTAAGCAAAAAGGCTGATACAACTGGGCATGCAAACTGCCATGCAAAAATCCCTATTTTATAGGAAAAATTAGGGTTAGGGTTTGTGAGATAGAATGAACACTTACCACTGATAAGCTAGCTGGACTGCTCCGGAGAAAGTATGCAAGCACTGAGAGCTGGATCGGAGATGAACTGATCTCCTCTGCTTACGGTGAACCCCTAGCAGCAAGACGCCCAGTCAGAAAAGGGTGACGCCCTCAAGGAAGGAGGTGTTCAATGGAGCTGCGGATTTGCAGGGCTGATAGACTTTCTGTGCCGGAGAGAATGCCTGATACAAGAGTGATTTCTGAGTCCTCTAGGCAAGATAGCGACTTGCTTCTAAGAGACAGTTGCTCATGCCCCTGGAATCTCGAAACTGCTGATAACTATTTCGGATGAGCACAAATGGATCTGATAATCACCGGGTACTGGAGTATGATACTGATGATGAGAATGGTGCCTGAGTTTCGGAAGGAAACTGAGATCTGAAGGCCCCACAGCTGATTAGGGCTTTTCGGCTAAACCCCCCCCCCTTTACGACTGCACACGTGTCCCTGCAATGATCTATACCATATACTAGATAACTGATGAACGAATGAAGAACAAGTGATGAACCAGTATGGCTTACCCTGAATAAGACTAGGGCAGATGTTTCACTGCCGAAATCCTGTTAGCTGAAGACTCCGTCTCCAACCCCAACTGTTGTGCTGCACGCTGTGCTGCTATCCAAGAGCTCCCAAAATAATCATAATCAAAAGTGAAGTCTCCTCTCGCTTTATCCTCTATTTATAAAGTTCAACTGTGCAAAACCTAATCTTTGACCTAATTAGGTCACTTTATCTTCTAATTTGCCGTTGACTTGCATGCATGCGGATGGAGACTTAAAGAGTGCATGCATCATTAAATAATGCTTGGATGGCATGCACGAAGGTGGCCTTTGGCCCTGGTGGCCCTTCTTGACTAAATGATGATGCCCTATATCTTCTATGGATGGCATCAGTCCTCAGCTGATTCCCTAGCTGTCAGTAACCGCTCGAACCCATAGGAATCACATAGGTTAGCGGTTTTGGGCCTCAAGGCCTAATTGGAAGAGGACATTACAGGGGTCTCCTGATATACGCAAGGTACGTGGGAGCTCATATCGGTAGTAGTGTTGTCTAATGCACAACCGTTCACAAGGGGCCTTCCTATATACAATCGAGTACGTGAAAGAACCTTTCGATATATCTCAAGAGCACGTGAAAGACTGTTTCTATATACCAACGGTACGTGGAAGAACCGTGCAAGTCCTGTGATGTAGTGCGGACAAATAACGACAGCTCCTACGCTTAACGACGCCCAAACACATCTCTAGCCTATCACTCAACTTTCTATACAAATTTTAACCTAAAGCTACCATTGATTTTATCTTGACGATTAGGTGAATGTTTGTGGAAATGTTGTCTCCAATAATGCAGATTAACTCTATATGCAATAGAAAACACTTCTTTGAATTTCGATGAAAACTATTTAGGGTAAGGAGAAAATTTTCTCTTTTTCTTTTTTCAAGAACCTTAAAATAATGCCATTTCAACAACACGGACTTGAATTGAGAAATGCAAGAAAATGAAGCTTTTTCAAACACAAAATTTTTTCAACAAGCACTCAAGACATCTGAAAATTTTGACAAAGAAACTAAGCCTCTAGTGTGCATGCAAACTATCTTTGCTACAATGTCAAAAGATCTATTTCTTCTAATCTATTTATGCAGAAAAATGACAACTTCTAAAGCATAAACAAGAAGAAACTAAGATGGTTATTTTTTGTATTTTTCTTGAAAATATGAGGCACTCAAAGCAGTCTAAAATGAACTAGTTTGGAAAAGGCTATGATTTTCTTTTCAGAAATAAAAGTTTCTAGATATTTCATTGAAACTAAAACTGAAACTATCTACCATTTTCCCCTATAAAAAAGATCAATCCTTTTGCAACTGAACTCGAAAGAGAATCAGGTTCACAAAGTACTCTCAAACAGTAGGCAAATGCAAAGAACACAACAAAATCTCAAAGAAGCAAGCAAACCACCCAAAATTTTCAGAAAGATAAAAAATTTCGAAACAAACAAAGACAAATTTTACAAGGAGTTTTTGAAGTCTACCTCACAAGTCGAATCAGTGTGCTAGTAACTCAGGACTTAGGCGCCTACGGCGCTCTGTTAATTGAAGGGAAAAGCACCCTGGAAGGAAGGACAATGCTCTGTTAGCAAAAGGGAGGGGCGTTGTGGAGGGAAGGCAGCACTCTGACAATCAAGGGGAAAGGCGCCTTGAATGAAGATCAGTGCTCTATCCGCCATAGAGAGGCGTGCCATCCAGACAGCGTACTGAAAAGTTTAGAATTGCAGGAGAAAGAAAAAAAGTCTCAGTTGAACTGAAAATTGTAAGAAAAAAGCAATTACCCATAGAACAGTAAAAACTATAATCCAAAACCAAGGCAAATTATCATAAATAAAATGAAAAGAGTAGCTTACCTTGCAGACTGAAACGACAAAAAGCAGAGAGAAAAACTTCACCAGTGGAATGGTTACCAAAGAGTTGTAGATCTAACTGCATCTACACTAGATCTGACTGGATCTTCCCCAGATCTGAGATGTTTACCCAGCGGAGTCACCAATTTTGTCATTAGGAATTCTCAACTAGTGCTGACACTGCTTGTTCCTCTATAATGCAAAACACAACTACAGAACAAAAGAACCACAGCCACATATCCTTCCCTTGAATAGTTAAATTAATTAACAGAACACATCACATACCTATACAGTAGATCTGTTTATCTGTTCTCCGAAAAGTCCTTGAGACGATTCGATACCTGCAAGAAGGATCACAAGACAAACGAAAAGATGAGAGCATCATGACAATCAACTATCCATATTGATGATCAAGGAATTCAATAATATTTAATCACAAACACAATAATCAAATATAGGAAAGGGAAATGTTTTTGTATTAATAATGGGTGAGAAGAAGTACAACCAAATGCCTTGATGTTGACAGCTTCTATCTCAACAAATGTATGCAAACTCCAATGAAGACCTCTCTAGCTATAAGCTACCTCTACTTTGCCTCTATCCAGACTTCAAACTAGCAGCATAAAGATGCTTTTCCTGGTCTCCCTCACTCTCTTCATAGAAGCTTCATTTATAGGCCAAAAACTCATAGGATGACTTGACAAAAAGATAGAATAAGATCCCTATAGGTGAGGGAGGCGAATGCCACCTCTCCCAGACATGTAGGAACTAATTCCATGAAGGATTCCGCACAGAACCTTCTAGAAACTTCTTTTTTTTCCCCTTTTAAGACCATCGACGCTTTTAAAAAAACTAGACAGAGCGTCGACCTAGGGTTTTTCCCACTGAAAAGGGTCAACGACGCTTCTTGCTTAACTGATGGAGGCACCTACGGTGCTCTGTGGAAAAGGTGAAAGAGCGTCGTACCTTGTAGGTCAGGGCAAAAATTGGCCAAAGTGATCCAGATCAAGCTTTTTTAAGAGGTTGACATGCAACAAGAAAGTCATCTAAAGCCTAACTAGGCAATGTGAGATTTTCATGTGCAACACTTTCCAGTTGTCCATAAAAGCTATTGGAAATACCATCTGTCATACCGTATTGGACAAGGGAGCCTCAACCTCGGTCATGTCTTTGTCTTGTTGGAGAGCCATTGGTTCTCCTGAAGTTAATCGTTCACCCACGACTCTAAAGGGCTTTGATGGTCGTGAATTTCAACCTTATGGGTTAATTTCCTCTCTCCAAGTAGAACTGGGGGGCAAATCAGTTTCCATTAACTTTGAAGTTGTTGGCGCTCCTTTAGATTACAATCTTCTCCTAGTTCGCAATTGGTTTTATGCTATGCAAGTTGTTGTTTCATTCGTTTTTCAGGTAGTTCAGTTCCCATTCCAAGGGAAGATTGTTACTGTTGATCAATAGATTTATGTTCACTTGATGCCACCTTGAATACTGCAAACAACGTTCCACTTTTGACAACCCCACAATATCAGAACATTGATGTAGGTCTCATAAAAAATTCTGAACTCATGGGAATTTTTCCATTATCTAATCCTCCTCGTGTTTCTCAGTTCGCATCCATGAACATGATCTCTACTTCTACCATAGATAAAGGAAAATCCATTGCTGAATCAACATCAATGAGTCCTTTTGAGGAAATGTACCACGCTATTCAAAGCACTAGTGACCCCACCATCAACGATCATTTGTTGGTGGCTTCAGATCCTTATCACCCACCCTATTGGCTAGAAAACCCCCCTGTCTCTAGATTATCTTTCGCATACACTCCCCTTTGATGAATCCATCGTGGAGGTTATGTCCCAAGACGAGATGTCTTGGAAATATCATCACCATCGATCCTCTTTCCTTCCCCATTGCCGTATGATAGAAGAACAATTTGCATCAACAATTTCTTCTGATATAGTCATTGATCCACAGTCCCTGATCCTCAACCATGATGTCGAATCTGAGGGTAATTTATGTAACATTACCGAAACCATTCCAATTGGCATATCAGTGAAACCCGGTATACCAGAGAACATCCAGATAGGCCAAAACTCTTCACCTTCAAAAATACAGTCTTATACGACCTTATATAAGGAATTTAGAGACGTTTTTTATTGGAACTATGAAGAAATGTCAAGGATAGATTGCTCTATTGCAGTTCATGAGATTAAAACCTACCCTCGTGCCAAGCCAGTTCGACATAAGTTACGTCAGGTACATCCGAGGAAAGCAGCAGCTATCAAGGAAGATGTTGAAAAAATTCTTAAGGCTGGTTTTATTCACCCCGTTCCCTTGACTGGATGGGTGTCCAACATAGTCCTTGTCAATAAAAAGCAGGATATTATTAGGGTTTGCATTGATTTTTGGGATTTGAATCGGGCTTGTCCTAAGGATAACTTCCCTAGCCCGTACATCAATCAAATTATCGACAATTGTGCTGGGAGTGTCATATTTTCATTTATGGATGGCTTCTCTGGCTATAATCAGATCGAGATCCTCCCATCAGATCAACAAAAGATGGATTTCATTTTCTCGTGGGGGACCTTTTGCTATAGAAAACTCCCTTTTGGTTTGAAAATTGTTGGTGCTACATTTCAACGTGCCATGTCATATAATTTCCAAGACATTAAACACATTGTGGAACCTTATCTTAACGACCTTCCTGCTCATTCGAAGCAGCGGGATCACCATGTTGATCATTTGAGAGCCATTTTTCTCAAATGTCACCATTTTAACATTCAATTAAATCCCCATAAATGTGTTTTTCGTGTTGATACTGGTTGACTGCTTGGTTTTATTGTGTCCAAGGATGGCATCCACATAGATCCTTTGAAGATTGAACCTATACAGGCTCTACCCGCCCCCACCAACGTTACCAGAATCCAAAGTTTGCAAGGAAAGGAAAACATTTTACGTTGTTTCGTTTGCAATTATGTTGAAAAGACACACAATTTCATGTTGTTATTGAAAAAAAATACTCCCTTTGTTTGGGCTGACTTGGCGCAACACGCATTCAACAACCTCAAACACGCTCTTATGCATGCACCTGTGTTGCAACCACCAGATTTTACAAAGGATTATTCCCTGTACGTGGTTGCCTCTCTTTCAACCATTGGTATGGTCTTAGTCCAGACCGACAAATGTGATCAGGAACATGTGATATATTACGTAAGTAAGAGTCTTTTAAACTCTAGAAGTCGTTATTCACATGTGGAGAAACTTGCTCTGGCAACGGTCATTGCGGTCTAGAAGTTTCGTCATTACATTTTGCTCTATACAGCCACTGTTTACGCGAATTCTAACTCTGTGTATTATATCTTGACTTGTCAAGTACTTGGGGGCAAATACTCATGTTGGATTGTCATTCTCCAAGAGTTTGAGTTGGAATTTGCCAAAACTAGTTCTAAAAAGTCCCTTGCCTTCGTTGAGCTTATGTGTGACCTTCCCATTATTACTAAGGGAACAAAGCCCATTGATTCATTGCTTGATAAATCTTTGTTCCTCATTAGTACATCTGACCCCTGGTATAGAGATCTCATTCTCTATCTCCAGACACAACAATATCAGCCTAATGCAAGTCGCGATGATCCTCGTCGCATCCGCCACCAAGCCAAGTATTATCTCATTATCAATGACACTTTATATCGTCATGGCGTTGATTCCATATTACGATGATGTCTCACTCATGAAGAAGATGATATCATTCTAAATGATTTCCATTCTGGGGCCTGTGGCGATCACCTCTTTGGGTTGGATACTGCCCATAAGATTTTGCATGCTGGGTATTTTTGGCCCTCGATCTTCAAGGATTCTACTGAAATTGTCAAAAAATGCCCTCCTTATCAATTATTCACATCCAAAAAGTGCACCCATCCAGCTCCGCTACATCTTGTCGTAGAAGTTGTCCCTTTTGAAAAATGGGGCATAGAATTCATGCACTGTAGACCTACCTTAGTCATGGGGCATGGATACATTATCGTGGTTGTGGATTACTTCACTAAATGGGCTGAGGCTATGCCTACATACGCCGAAGATGGAAAGACAACTGCTCTTTTTCTCTTTAACCATATTATTTCTATATTCAGGATTCCTAGGGCCATTGTGACCGATCACGAGTCACATTTCCAAAACAAGATACCGACATAATTAAGTGAAAAATCAGGGTTTCATCATGATAACTCTACACCTTACTATCCACAGGCCAATGGCCAGGTTGAAGCAATCAATAAAGTCTTAAAAACTATGCTTTAGCAAATGGTAGGGGAGGCTAAGTCTAATTGGCAGTTGCAACTTTTTTCTTCATTGTGGGCCTATAGGAATACCATCAAAACATCCACTTGTTTTACACCATTCCAATTGGTGTATGGACTAGAGGCCACTCTTCCAATAGAGTGTGAGATTCCTTCTCTAAAGCTCGCTGTAGAACTTTTACCCAATACCACCCTAGAAGAACAACGTTTCCTGTACTTAAAAAAAGATTGACGAAAATTGGCATGATGCTTCCTTAGCAAATGAGGCACACAAATGATGAATGAAACCCCAATATGACATATCCATTCAACGCCGTTCTTTTAACGAAGTAGACATGGTCTTGACCTATGACCAGAAACACGATAAGTTGGGTGCTGGGAAACTAGAGTCTATGTGGCATGGGCCTTATATTATCAATCGTGTTTTAGAGAAAGGTGCATATGAGTTAATAGATTATAACGGGATACCCTTGGAAGAGCCCCACAACGGGCTCTACCTCAAAAGATACTATGCCTAGGTCATCCAACATAGGTTCTTTGTAAATATTGTTTATAGAGTGCTGTGTGTTTTCTTTAAAAGTGTGCTTTTTGTGGGGATATAAGATGTGTTTTTCACAACCCTACTTACGTAAGTCCTATGTTTAATGGATAGATTACCACCTTTACCGGTTTCATGGATGGTGCTAACCGTTACACCTTGAATCTTGCATTGGCATCTTGGGTGATGTACTCTCCTACATGTGATCTGGTGAGTTTAGGGGGTACTTGTTTGGCTCCCTCCACCAACAATCTCGCAGAGTACCATGCGGTGATTGGATTGTTGACAGAAGCCATCACTAATGATGTAAGAGAAATTAGGGTTTACTTAGACTCGGAGTTGGTTGTGCATCAGTTAAACCAAGTCTACACGATCCGGAACCCCCTACCCCTTCGTACATTGCGAAGAGTTAGGATTTTAGAAAGGTCTTTTGAGCAGGTTTCTTATCAACACGTTCCGAGACATTTAAATGTTGTGGCAGATTCCTTGGCAAACTTTGTCTTAGATTGGTCTATTGCTCATAGTTAAGTTCATTTTAACATGAAAATCATGCATTGGATTCATAGTAGGCATACATTCACACATCACATTTGCACACACATCTGTAAATAAAAGTTTTTACATATATACATAAAAGGTAAACTTGAGATACAAAAAGGATTGAAGCATCAAGATTTCAGGTTACCCGAAGTTTGAGATTGCCATAGTTTCAAAATGCATATATATGGGGCAAAAACTGAAGCTTCGAAGCTTTTAGTATAAGTACAGTACAAAAAAGTGGCAGCCACTATGGGCCAATCCTCGTAATTGTGCTCATGGTAGCACATCACGGCTCGAGCTACTCTATAGAGTAGCCTCCCAAAGTGGCTTGAAACCCCCACAGTCTAATACTGGCAACGCCTAGGTAGACCATTGATCGAGATATCTAGAATCCCCACAATCAAACGTTGTAGGTTCTCCTCCACCTCATCGAGCTCCTCATCTGCCTCAGTGCTGCGGATCACCATCTCTCGGACTGCTCCTTGCTTGTCTATGGGTGAGGCTCCAACTGGACGGGAAGACCCAACATCTGCACAAGACATTTTTGCAAATCTCAGCATTACATCATAAATATCAAAATATAGAAAAAAACATGGATAGTGGTTTCTTTCTTACCTCGGTCATCCCACTCATCCCCCTCTGGAAGTGGAAAGTTGGGATTCTCTTGGAATTCAGTCCCCACGTAGGAATAATCCTATATCATCAAAAGTTGGCTCCTCGGCCAATGGAAAAAGGTTGGCTCATAAGTAACTATGGGGCCCCCTCCACCACCATGGAAGGCCATGGAATCCACCCACCTAATCATGCGAAGATCCTCCACATCCAATCTGCTCAGTGGAACCTGAGGTCTCATCAATGGGACCCTCTCTAGGAAGAAGGACACCACTGTCACCCCATATCCTAATTACTTTAACTCTCCCCTCTTGCATTTGGTCAGTTGAACTTTCAAGCTAACCAAGAGACCCTCACTCCAGTTGAATATAGTAGGAGCCATGCACTCCAAGGCATACAACATATGCACCCGCGTGGTCAAATGAGCTGACCTAGTTCCTGCAACCTTCTCAATGGTGAAGGCCATAGTCCTCAATGGCCTGTCTATAATATGCTTGATGCGAATCTTCCCACCAACTGAATGAGTCCCTATCGAGTAGTGGTCATCAATAAGGTCATCTACAGATCCCTCACCACCTCGTGGTATTGTCAATGTCACTGGTCTTCCACTGTAGGATAGACCAGTCAAGAAATAGATGTCTTCTACATCTATTATCAAAGTGTGTGTACCCACTACAAAGTGTTGCCGGTCATGATCCCACATCTGTATCATGTGCTCTAGTAGCTGCACATATTCTCTCATCCCTGGTATCCATAAAAACTTGAGAAGCCCACACTCACGGAGGGCCCTCAAAGTAACTGGATCGTTGCTTGCCTGGTGTTCATCCAACTCATGTTGTCTCTCTTTCCATATGACCATCTTGCCTCTAGTTTGCGCAACAAAAAAGCATTCAAACACCCATTAGAAGCAAGTATGAACCATTTAAAGGAATGAAAACAATTTTTTATTGGTTATATGTTGATTTTTTGGGAGTCACGGTCGCCGATGCACTGTCTACAGTAGAAGAGAGCGTTAGCACCTTTGTCGACAGAGTGCCTTCAACGGCCTTTCCTCTTTCGAGAGGTGCACCAGTGTACCTCCCGAAAGGGAAAAAGGCGCCAGCATGTATGCGCTTTGCCCCTTTGAGGATTTACCCAAAAACTCAAAAAATTAACCTTGGAAACAAGAAATGCACCAACAAAAATGAAGGGATAAGAGTTAGCTATTACCTGGTTCGAGTAGCTCGCGCAGAGGTGGTCCACGGCTCCTAGAATCTGCAACTGAAAATCAACTCTCTTTCACCAATTTAACTCTCACTATGGTACAAAGTCACAATGGTAAAAAATTTACTATATACCCCTTTTATAGTAATTTTGGTTTTTATTTTCAATATTAAAATCAAAATATTTTAATTTTAGTGTTTTTACCATTTACTTTCTATAGTTTTTATATGAAATTGGCCTAGCTTGATTTTTAAAGATTCCAGGTCATATTTACGAAGCGTCATGGCTATGCTACAAGTTTCTTTTGTCTTTTTCACACTTTGGGGTAAGATGAAAAAGTACCGAGCATCGTTTATACCTTTGACATGCTCGTTAAAAACCTAGTAAAAGGGTATCGAGTATACTTTTTTCTGCTTTTTCACACTCATTAAAAGTGGTTTATGAAAAAGAGGACCTCTTATGTCGTCACATTTAAGCTTTTTTCACACTTCTTAAAATGAAAAAAGGTTGCCGAGTGAACTTGTCTTCTTCACGCTTGTAAAAGTATTTGAAGAGTCGTCTTTCCATGATAGTTTACCCCTTTTCGGTTCAGATTGACTAATTACGAAAAATGAATACTGTAGTTGACTTCATCTAGAAGAGTTCTCTCGGGAATTATTTTATACTTTTTCGAGCCCTAGGGACTAAATCATACGAAAAAAAGACCTTTTGGACTTTTCTTTTGTCTTCGTTCAGACTCTCTAAACATGAATGATACCGAGTTAGCTTTCAATGGACTCATTAAATTAAACACTGAGAGACCCTCTTTTGGGAACAATCCTCTCCTTTTTCAGGTTCGTAAAACATATGAGAACGGTCTCATCTTCCGATGAGCTACAACGAGTGTTTATTACCCTCTTTGAACTCGTAAAAACAAAAAAGAGGCACTCGTCGTTGGTGATGGGGAAATTAAGGGAAAGGGGAATATCCTTTCATTTGTATCGATGGCAGTTCATAATCCACCTTTGAACCGGAGCAACCGAGTCCGATTGATCTCTAAATAATCGAATCTGACTATCATGTTGGAGAATAATATATATATTAGATAATAGGATAAAAAATGATATGTTACAATAGTGGCCCTGCCTTAAATATGGCTTGGGCATTTGAGGTTGAGGAGACACATCATTTCATAACCTAACTTAGTAAACCTAATTATTTAATTATTATTTTATTTTATATTTGTTACATTGCCACTCCCTTTAAGGAAGCTTTGTCCTCAAAGCTTAAGTATTTTCCTAGTGTCGTTCTTCATTCTGACTCGGTGTCGGTATTAGAATCAGACAAGGTCTCTTGTGCAGAGACTTGCACTTCCTTTCCATTGATGATTTTGCACTATATTGTCTCATTGTTCCTACATTTATGACCAGGGGTCCAGTCATCACCGCATCGAGGACATATGTTTTTCTTTTTTTTCTTCTATTATCAGAGTAACTGTTAGATGACTTCGATCTATTTTCCATTTCACAGGCATATGATTGAGGTTTGTGGAATTGATGACCGGGTGACCAAGTATCTGCACAGTACCTACATCATGTTTCTTTTTCTTGCCGATAATGGTTATCGCCTCTTGTTTTAATTCCTTCCAATTTGCGTTCTGCGGCTTTTGCTTTATGTCTTGCTACTCTATGTTAGGTATGTCATGCAACTTTAACTCTTTTTGGAGGTATGGTTTAAGACCTCCTAAATAGGTTTTGAGTCTTTGTTTGTCAGACAACCCAAATACTCGTGTCGATAAGGATTCCCACTAATGTGTGAATTCCTCAACGCTTCCAACCTGTTGTAATTTGGTAAGTTTACTGAAAAAATCATCTTCTTTGATTCCTTGAAACCTATTTAAAAAATCATTTTTAACAAGTTCCATGTGTAGGTAAAATTATCTCTCCTCCACCATAAGTACCAATTATAGGCGTACCCTTCCATATGCATTGATGCATATTTCACCTTCTCCTCGTAAGATTGGATATTGTAAATGTCAAAGTATTCTTCCGCCTTGTTTATCCAAGCAACGCATTGGTCTTCACTTCCATTGTATTTCGACAACTCTATTTTTGCCTTAGATGGGTACACTTTGTAAGGACGATATTGATCTCCTTTTGCCTTACGGTTTGTTGGTGGCTGGGAACTACTGGATGATGCAAGTGCCATAGTTGAACTGCTTCGTTGTTGGTGGTGATTTTTAGCCTTTTTATTCTCTAGTATCTTACTGATAGCTTCTATTTTGCAGTTTAATCGTGCCTCCATATATGGTAGTACTTTTGTTTCTAACTCTTGCTTAAGCGTCGCAGTGTTAATCTTTATTTCTTTTTGCAATTCTTCTTGATTCTTGGCAAGTGCTTCCTCTGTGGAAATATGAATTGATGCCTTTAGCATGTTTGAACTGCTGACTTGGTCTGTCTTAGGCATTACTCTTTGTAACACCTCGATTAATGTATTATGGTTCTGCGTCATGGTGCTCATGTTTTGTGTTAGTGTTTATGTTTTGAGTCATGGTACTCATTTTGTCATCCAATTCTTTTTGTTTTTTTGTTCAGGATGTCAAATTTTTCATCCAACCTTCTTTCTAGTACCAGAACAAGCTCGTCTTTGAGTATTGTATTGTTATTTTGCATCTCTTCCTTCAAGCCTTTTTGGTTAGTGACAAGAGACTTGATGTCCTTTTCCATTTTTTCAATTTTCTCTTTTAGTTTCGCCATGGTCTTTGACCTTGTATGCGGAGGTGTGTATTTCAGCGTTATTCTAGCTTAAGGGGTGAAATTTAAATAATAATATACTAATTAATTAAAATTAATTAATATTATTATTATTATTATTTCAAAAACTATATAATATTTTGTATATGGCTTTTTTTAAAATATTATAATAATAAGATTTTTTTTTTTAAATATATTATAATATTATATTATACTATATTATATTATATATATAATGTAATATGATGTTTTTTTTTTTATTGTTGGTTGCAGGTCATGGAGTTGGAGGCAGAGGCGGAGCGACGGCGTGGAGTTGGGAGCGTTGAGGAGAAATGGCGAGGGCATGAGGGAAGGCTGGCGGTGGCAGAACGTGCACAGAGGGGAGCTTGGGCATGCAATTTGGAGTTGGAGAAGGCGTTGACGGGAGATGGAGGCAACGATGTCAGTTGGAGCCACGATGGCAAACCAGAAGTGGAGAATGGAGCGCGGGTTGGAAGGTTGCAAGCAGGTGGAAAGGTGGAGCGCGGTGATAGTTTTCAGGGAGGTTGGAAGGGGATGTGTGGGCCGGCAGGTGGGAAAGGCTGCGCTGGTGGAATATAGAGGGAAGGAGGCAGGCGGGAGGACGGTTGGGAGTTGGACAGGGCAGAAGGGTGAGGCAGGTCGCAGGGCGTGGGTGATGCAGCAGAAATGGAGGTCAAAAATTGAGGGGCATGGAGGAGGAATCGCAGCGTAGGGCGTGTGTGTGATGGAGTGGAATTTGGATGAGGGGACGTAGGGGGAAAGAATGACAGGGTGGAATGGACGGATGGATAAGAGACGAGGATAGGGGTACGATATTGAGGAGTGTGTGTGATGGAGTGGAATTTGGATGAGGGGACGTAGGGGGAAAGAATGACAGGGTGGAATGGACGGATGGATAAGAGACGAGGATAGGGGTACGATATTGAGGAGTGTGTGTGATGGAGTGGAATTTGGATGAGGGGACGTAGGGGGAAAGAATGACAGGGTGGAATGGACGGATGGATAAGAGACGAGGATAGGGGTACGATATTGAGGAGGCGATGGAAAAAAGAGAGTAGATAGAGTGAGAAAAGGGTGAGTGAAGTGCAAGGGGCGATAGGTGATGAAATAGAGCAGTGGGGAAATTTTGGGGAGTCTAAGAGACGAATCCAAGATCTGATACCAAATGGAGCAACCGAGTCCGGTTGATCTCTTAATAATCGAATCCGACTATTATGTTGGAGAATAATATATATTAGATAATAGGATAAAACATGATATGTTACAATATTCGCCCTGCCTTAAATATGGCTTGGGCATTTGATGTTGAGGAGACGCCTCATTTCATAACCTAACTTAGTTAACCTAATTATTTAATTATTATTTTATTTTATATTTATTACATGAACATGGCACCTATCTGCATTTGCATTTCTGAACAGTTGGGTATTCATCTTGTCTCCGAGTTGATCCACTTTCATGAGTCGTTTGACTCCTTTGAGTCAATTCAAAGAATGCATCGTCGTATTCCTTGCACTACATCTGGTTTCGGTCTCATCAAGTCAATGCTGCCAAGTCATTTGTCGTGCCACAATTTTTTCAAATGATGTCTCTTTTACAATCCAACTCATCAGTAACTTTACCTTCTTATAAATCGGTCATGTTTGAGTCAGTTTCATGGTTGTTCCAATCACTTCAAAATCAACTTTTGTTCCATGTTTCGTGTCGATGATATGGGAAACATCATGGCCCTCCTTCGACGAGTATATTCTTGTCGACTTTAGCACATCATCCAGGAATTAGATTTAGAAACCAAGTCAAGTACCTTAAAGCTTGCATGCCTCAGTGGCAGGTTTCCCCGCTTTCAACAGTAGTTTTTCATCAATGACCTCTGATCGAAATATTTTATCAACTGTTCGACTTTAAGACATTTATTCACACTTGGGAGAATGTACTGAGATACCTTGGGGATCATTGACATCAATGGTGATTTCCCTCGCACTTGTTAACAGTATACATTAATGACTGTTAAGCAAGTGGTTTTTACCATGTTTAACATCAAGACATCTATTCACATGGCTAGAATCATATCGTTTTGGGGATTGGAATGAAGACCATGAGCAGTTAGGCTTCGTATTAATGATTGCCTATCCTCAGGCTGTGATGGAAGATTATTTGAATTCATGACATGGATCCACATTGTATGTTTGGTGGCTATGTCCAGTATTAAGTTCAGATAACATGGATCTACTTTATATCTTCCTTATCCATGTACTGCTTTCTACATCATTTAATCATGGATCTACAATGTATTGGTCCACAGCCATGCTTGAGTCAGAAAAGTCAGTTATTGGTCTTATGTCAGTTATGAGATCATCTCTCTTTGCCTCTGGTGCTGGATCGATGTCTAGCAAAGTATTTTACCTATCGCATCCTTCTAGCTTCATACTTTGGGGGGCATTCTATTGCACCTAAAATATCCACTGATGCCTGAGCACCCTTCAAAACACCTGCCTAGGGATTCTTTTGGTGACTTTTCCCACTCTTGAGTAGGTTAGCGAACTTTATCCCTTATGGCAGAGCGTCGGCGCCTGTTTCTCTTTTACATCAGGTGCCGCCAGTGCCTTTACCCTGTTCACAAGGAGCGTTGGTGCCTTTACCCTCTATGCAAGAAGCGTCGACAAAGTTAAAATGGGAAAAAGGAAGATTCGAGAAGCTTCCATATGAAAGCCCTGATGGAGGTGGTTCCTATCAGCTAGGGAGAGGTGTAACTCAACCTCCTCACCCATAGGGATCATCCCCCATCCTTTTCCTACAGAATATCATCCCATGTGGACCTCCCTTGGCCTATAAAAGAAGCCTTCATGGAGGGAGTGAGGGGATACCAAGAAGAGCATCCTTATGTTGTTGGATTGAAGTCTGGTATTAAGGCAAAGTTGAGTGATTTTGTGTGTAAATAGCTTTGTGTGAGTGAGGAGTGTTGTAAGTCCATTGTGGAAGAAAAAGTTGTCAACATCAAGGCTTTGGTTGTAGCTTTACCTTCTTATTTGATTAATACAAAAGTGTTCCCCTTTTCCATATTTGATTTGTGTTAATATCAGACAATTATTGTTTGACTCCTTGATCACTAGCATAGATTGTTAATTTATCTAGTTACTCTCATCTTGTTGTCTTGTTTTCTTAATGCTTCTTTGCAGGTACCATAGATTGCATGAAGAGAAGCGAGACGAAGAATAGAGTATTCAGATCTGAGGTATAAGAGTGATTTTATTTAAGTAGATTAACCATATAGGGAAAGGATATATAGTTGTGGTGTTTCGTTCTATACTTGTACCATACAGGATAGAGGAACAAGCGGTGTCTGCACCGGTTGCAGAATTCCTACAAACAATGAATAATAGATCTATCATGGAAGCAGTCAAAGCCATGATTCATGATCAAGATATACCCATGTACTTATGGGATGAAGCAACAAATACCATAGTTTATGTTTAGAACAAGTTATCTCACAGTGCGCTTGGAAACAAAACTCTAGAAGAAATGTTTACTGGTAAGAAGCCTGAAGTTAGTCACTTGAGGATATTTGGTTGTCCTGTGTACATACATATTCCCGAAGAGAAAATATCAAAGTTGGACCCCTAAGGAAAGAATGGAATATTTGTTGGATACAGTGATCAGTCGAAAGCATACAAAATCTATATTGCAGACTTTCATAAAATTGAAGTTAGTAGAGATGTCACATTTGATGAAGATGCAACCTTTAACAAATCCAGAAATACCCATGTGGATGAAGAAGAACAAGCAACTCCCAGAGTAGTAGAGATAAGTAAACTACCAGCCAGAGATGAAGAAGATCCTTTCCTAGAAGTTCAGGATATGGTAGAACCACAAGATACTATAGAGATACCTCGTGAAACAATCTCAACGAGGAAAAGGCTAGCTTGGGCTCGTGATATAATTCAAGAAGTAGAAAAATATGGTGTACCAAAAGGAAGTAAGAGACTAAGATTATGTTCCAACTACATAGCATTAATGTGTAATCTTGTTGACAAAAAACCTACATGTTTTGAAGAAACCTCGAAGAAGAAGGAATGGATGGATGCCATGATTGAAGAATATCAATCTATCTTAAAGAATGATGTTTGGGAAGTGGTGCCAATACCAAAGGATAAATCAGTGGTCTCTTCCAAATGGATTTACAAGACAAAACATTCAGCTGATGGTAGTATTGAAAAGTTTAAAGCAAGATTTGTCGCATGAGGATTCTCTTGAAAAGAAGGGATTGATTATGAGGAAATGTTTGCACCAGTAGCTAGATATACCTCAATCAGAACCATTCTTGCTTTGTCCTCCAAGATGAAATGGAATTTACATCAAATGGATGTAAAGACAACCTTTCTAAATGGTGACATAGAAGAAGAAGTGTATATTAAGAAACCTCCAGGTTTTGAGACATATGATAAGAAAACACATGTGTGTCGACTAAAGAAAGCATTATATGGATTAAAGCAAGCACCCAGAGCATGGTATGGAAAAATTGATGACTTCATGATGAGCCTAGGCTTTATCAAAAGTAAAGCAAATTCGAACCTTTACTATAAGGTTGAAGAGGAAGGAATCATGATATATTACTACTAAATGTAGATGATCTATTTTTAACAGGAAAGGAGAAACTCATCAGTGAATGCAAGAAGAATCTTGCGACATAATTCAAAATGAAATATCTTGGCATGATGCATTATTTTCTAGGACTTAAAGTATGGCAGTTTCTAGATGAAATTTTCCTAAACCAAGGAAAATATTCAGTCAAGATCCTAAAGAGATTTGGGATGTTGGATTGTAAGGAAATGAACACTTCAGAAGCTCCTAAATGAAATTGTAGGGATGTTGGTGACAAACCTGAAGCTCTTAAATGATGAATCTTCAGAAATGATAGATGTCACACTATATAGACAAATTATTGGCTCAATAATGTACTTAACAAATACAAGAACAAATATATGTTTTGCCGTGAACACTTTAAGTCGGTATATGGTAGAACCCAATCACATTCACTTAGTTGCAGCAAAACATGCAATGAGGTACCTAAAGGGTAATTTAGATTATGGTATCACATATGCAACCGATTGTGAGTTCATATTAAGTGGTTACACTAATTTAGATTGGGCAGGAAGTGATGAAGACAGAAAGAGCACTTCAGGATGTTGTTTGAGTTTGGGATCAGGTGTGATCTCATGCCTTAGTATAAACATACAAGTGTTGCGCTCATTACAACAGAGGCTGAATACATTGCAACATGTTTAGCCTGTAGTGAAGCACCATGGATTCACAAATTGTTATCATGATTGTTTGATATCGAAATGGATGCAACTGATATTTATTGTGACAACCAGAGTTGGATCAAGTTAACAGAAAACTCGGTGTTCCATGATAAGTCAAAGCACATAGAGATAAAGTATCATTACATCCGAGATATGGTGCAAAGAAGAGCCATAAATCTCCAGTAGATTCCTACAGAGGAACAAGTTGTAGATGTGTTAAATAAGCCTCTGTCTCTTGTGAAGTTTGAATATTTTAGAGACAAACTTGGTGTAGTTAGAAAGGACCTCCCTAGTAAGAGGGAGCAATGATAAGAATTGTTATTGATGATGAGATGGCACATGAAGTGCCTATAGAAGATGTCGTGGTCTAACATTCATTTGCAAACATTGTGGTCTGGCATTCATTTGTAGATGTTTTGGTCTGACACTCATTTGCGAACGTTGTGGTCTGTAATTCATTTGCAGACGTTGTGGTCTAACAATCATTTGCAGATGTTGTGGTCTGGCATTCATTTTCAGATTTTTTGGTCTGGCATTCATTTGCAGATGTTGTGGTATGGCATTCATTTGCAGACGTTGTGGTCTAGCATTCATTTGCAGACGTTGTGGTCTGACATTCATTTGCGGATGTTGTGGTATGAAATTCATTTGCAAACGTAGTGGTTTGGCATTCATTTGCAGACGTTGTGTTATGGCATTCATTTACAGACATTGTGGTCCGGCATTCATTTGTGGATGTTGTGGTTTAGCATTCATTTGCAGAAGTTGTGGTCTGGAATTCATTTCCAGATGTTGTGGTCATGCATTCATTTCTAGGAAACCCAGTATATTTTGATGGTGTGGGTGATTTCGCATTAAGTTGTGAATGTTGTGTTTATTACAAGTGATGAAATGGGACAAGGTGTGATACTCATGACGATGCGATGGGATGTGACGAGATGTGATGCTCGTGATGATGCGATGAGATGTGATGTTTGTGACGATGTGATGAGGTGTGACGAGATGTGATGCTCATGACAAGATGCGATGTTCATGATGATGTGATACGATGCGACGATATATGATGCTCACGACGATGCTCGTGATGATGCAATGCGATGAGATGTGATGATCATGACGATGTGATGCAATGCGACAAGATGTGATGGTCATGATGATGTGATGCAATGAGATGTGATGCTTGTGATGATGCGATGCGATGCGACGAGATGTGATGATACGATGAGATGTGATGTTCGTGACGATGCGATGAGATGTGATGTGATAATTAAATACAATGCTCGTGATGTGATGATTGAGATGTGATGTTCCATGATGGTGACATCTCACGAATAATGATGATGTTAACATAGTCGTGAAAAAATCCTATGACATATAGACTTATCAGTCATGTGTACATATGTGTTTTTGTGTTATAGAATACCCTGCTTGTTAAGATGGAGTGTTAAAGAAATGTAACTGTGGAAGATATTCTATTTTGTACTATTATTGTTATTACCCCTTTCAAAGATGTTGTTCCTCCGAGTAGGGATGTCATTGATGTAATTGATCATGTAAAGTATTGAGGTAAATCCTTTGTTGTAAGTCGGGTCAGTAGTACCCACAAAAGTATTATTAAAACGTATTTTGGAGTCTCCCAAGAGAAGTCGACCCTATTTGGGAGGAGAAGTCGACCCTGTTGGGTTATTAGGCTTCTCCACTGATTAGTATAAATAGGGGAGGCACCTTACTCATTTGGACACACACATAACTCAAGCAATTGCGCTAGAGTGAGAAGAAACAATCCATCTGGAGGAGAGGAAGCAGTCTAATCTTGTTCTTTGGTTCTTATATTGTACTTGGGTTAAGTCTATACATAAGAAATTTTGTTGGGTTTTTTCCCTACGAGGGTTTCCTAGGATAAATATTTGTGTTCTCTTTTGTTGTTGTGCTTGTTATTCTTTCAGTGATCCTTTTCTCTATTTGCTTAGAAAACTTAACAAGTACATCCCTCAATCTCTTGAAGAAAAACAATGCCTAACTATATGAAATTTTCGTTGATAAATGGTTGGTAACTTAATTTCTATGTTTTCTGATCTATAAACATTTTGGGAATCACCTTCTTTCTTGCTAGTCAACTTAAAAGCAATTCCTATTGATATTGTAGTAGACTTTGGTGAAAAGCTTAAACAAATTTATGAAGTGTAAAATTAATTATAGTTTATAAGTATTTTCAAGTAGAAACCACAATACCCATTGTTACATACTAATGTATATGTGTTTATTGAATAAGCAATCTTAGTGTTGACATTTATTGCGCAAAATGACCAAATCTTTATAAATTTCATTGTAAGTGATTTAAGAAATAACCTAATAAATAATGAGGATTTTGTTAAGTGCATGGTTTTGGAGCTCATGGGATAAGTTGTTGAATTATATCATGCCCAAAAATTGATGTTTTATAAGGGAAAATGACGTAGTCCGAAGGGAAAGGGGAGTTTCACATATGCAAAACAACAATGTATGAAAAACAAATCCTATCTGGTTTTAGAGGGAAATAATTTAACACTAATCAAACTCATTTTTATCAAGGGAGTACCTTAGAGAACTCTAGCCATGAATTACTGAATAGAAAATGCACAAACAAATATGAGGAGAGATTCATTTCCTATGGACAGATGGTCATGATTCCTTAAAAATTGAATGTTTGTGTATAAACAAAGCTAAAGCTATTTAACAAATCAAATTTCTCATTAGGTTATTAAGAAATTCCTTTGATAGGTTTAGGATACTAGTATGTAGTTATATTTTAATTTGCTAAAAAACATTTGTATTATATTAGAATTTTCACATGTGTTGGTTTTACTTACATAGTCGAGTTTTGAGAGATCAATATCTTTAAATTACAGATACAAGTCTCAATAGATTCAATATCCTTCAATTTCATACATCCTAAAAATCATTGGAGAGTTGGAGGCTACTTTCATACCGTCTTAAAAATAATATTTCCTGTTAAAATTCCCAAATTATAGACATTAAATCCTGATTTTTACCATCCTACTGGATAAATTACGCAAGACCAATGAAAACCCCAAAAAATGGAGATGATTCAAGAATGGCTGCTATCCATGCTTATATGGAACTATATGGGTCATTAAGGTTCCAAAGAGTGTCTACCAAGTTCTTTTATGTGTAGATGTTGACAAGAGGCACCAAAGATTCCTTCACCATTGTTGAAGAGGAAAGCTTTCATGCTTCCAAAGTACTCGTGAATTTGTGTAATGCAAGATCATTATAGTCCTTGGTCTGCAAAGATCTATTGTATATTACTTTGTTATATTCGTAATCTTGTGAAGATGAGCTTATATTAATTTGTATTATTTATAGAATTGGATATATGTTGGTCATAACAACTGGAATGACAATGACAATAGAGTGGGGAAATGGGCTATGCCAACACTTAATGATGTTAATGATGAAGAAACACCACTTGAGGTTGAACTATATTGCAACTGCTACTACAATTGGGAAAATTGGCATGTATATTGCTGTTTAGTATTTCTTAATTCTTATTATTTTCATTCAATTTTTTTTCTAAGGCAAGGACTTTGCTGCTCGTAGCCCTTGTTCCTTTTCCTTCCCAGCACAATAATTTAATTTTTCCAAAACTGATCCACTCATGAACATAATCATTAATCACAATGACCACATTTTACTTACTTAAATCTACAACGCTTCACCTAAAACTTGTGATCGTTGTTATGCATTGAATGTATAACCCTCTCTACTCGAACATCCTTTGTATGTGGCAAAGGTTTTTTGTCTTTGTATTCTTCACACACAAACAAATAAGTAATTTTATGAGTAAACAAACACAAAAAATAATCTTCTAAGTTAATTTACCTATTAGTTAAGGTTATTGACATAATAACACCCTTAAATATATCCTGACATGCAATTGTAGCATTGTGTAGAAACAAAACTTGACCACCTATAATAAGTAAATAACTCTCTAGTGGTCCGTAATGGGATAGGCTTTCACTCTTTCCAACCGCTTCTGGGTTTTGAGATGTTATCATGTTTCTTTATGTTCAAGGTAGACAAGCTCTTAGCCAAATAAAAACACTTTAAGATCTTACCCCAAGACCAAAGTTTCCGAGATTATTATACCTAAGTTTCTAATTGACCAATTATTTTGGTTCTTTTACACTTAAACCCATCTTAATACTTGCTTTTAATTCCCTATATATTGGATATTTGATTCTTTGTAGTTTTATAAAATGGTAAGTTTTAATCTCTTCCTCTCATTTTTTTTTTATAAATATTTTAGTTTTTGGGAATGTGTGACCATCCAAAGAAGAGCTTGATTCTACTAAGAATTGCCTTGAAGAAAATTCTTAAGTTGTTTATGGAATTTTCTTAATCCTTATTTTTATTGACCCTTAGGATGCGCTCGTTATTGACATCTTCCATTTTTCCTTCTTTGGAATTTCCTTAGCCCCTATTTTTGTAGACCCCTAGTATGCGACCATTATAACTCTTCTTTATTTACATCTTCCATTTTCCTTCTTCCTCAACTATTATAGATTCATTTACTTCATTCTATATTCCTTCATGCTCTTCATTTATTACCCAACCTTTATAATTTACCAAAATTTTAGTTCTTTATAAATTAAATTAAAAAATGTAGGAATATTGAAGTAGAAACAAAAAATGATAGGAATAATACAATTTAAATTCTGTCATGCTCTTCATTTATTACCCAACCTTTATAATTTACCAAATATTTTAGTTTTTTTAATTTAAATTAAAAAATGTAGGAATGTTGAAGTAGAAACAAAAATGGTACCAATAATACAATTTAAAAAAACATGAACAAAAGTTATGTATGGCTCACAACCCTTTTCTCCCCTTGAAACAGGGGAAGAATTGGGTGGGTATATTTACCTTTGCCACATGAGTATAAGTAAGGTTGATATTGTCTTTCCGAAAACCATGCTCTGTTCTTCCGATAACTATACAGCCCTCTTCCTCATCAAAACCAATTTCGAATTCACGATTGACTTCTCTTGGCGAAAAGCAACTAGTGCTCCCCAGTTTCAATGGGTTACAGCGAATCTCTCCAAGGAGATGCGGAGAGAAGTGCATTTAGAAAGGCTGAAAAGCGATACAAACTCTACAAGGCTGTTCGAGGCTCCGTAACGAGGTGCCTTGGTCTTCTCTATCTCGTTTTCAAGGTTCTTTCTTTATATATTTATGTTTATGGACGACGACGGCAACGATTGTTTTCTATTTCGAAAATATTGTTGTCTCCAGTCAGTCACTTATGAAATCTCTCGCATGGTCTTCTACTGCATTATCATTCCATTTCAGGGAAAAGGTTCCCCCCACAGACCTATCCGATATTGTAGACTTCAGAAAGGTTTTGGATTTATTTGACGAAAGTGGAACTACGCCCCCTGGCATTGTTAAACTTGAGCAGGAGCAACTTGATCGGCCAGTCTTCACCATTGCAGAACGCCCTGGTATGTGTATGTCCACTGATAATTTTGTCTATCAAATTGATCCCACAACATATATATGGATCATTTGAAGGTTCTCACCATTTTAGATTTTAGTGAGGCTGTTTAGTTCATAAACTGGGTTTGCAAATTGCCACAGCAGGATGATCATTTCATTCCTTAGTTGATTGATTTAGTTTATAATTTTGTCCAAAAGATAGGTATATATGAAGCAGGAGGAACGGGATACTTTCTCGTCCAGATTAGATTAGTGAACAAGTTGATGCGTTTTGTGGATAGCTCTAATAATATGTGGCGTTCTGTTTGGATAACTGTTGTGCTTATGGAAACAATTTGTGAGAGATTTTTCTCAAACGCTGTGGTTGTTCAAATTGTAAAATGAAAGTTCTTTTCCCTTCCCTTGCATGTTCCCTTGCTTGAGAACATCCAAATGAAGGAGTTAAGTATGTTTTGATTGGGCATGTTGGTTTTTTCCCTCTCCCTTGCAAGTTCCCTTGCTAGAGAACATCCAAATTAAGGAGTTAGTGTGTTCTGATGGGGCACATTGCTGCCAACTGTAAGTGCTGCACAGACCATACACGTCCCTAAGATATCATCACGTGGAGTTTTCATTGTGCATTAGCCAGCTATATTTGTAGACTCTTTGGCCAACTCATTTGGGTCATTCCCTTTTTGACTAGATTGATCTTGGGCCCCTGATTAATTGAGGAGCCTCCCTTGGCTCCCCAAGTGTTTCTAATCTATTGGGCACACTCTTTATTTTCCCTTTCCTTGAGTGGTCCTAGTTGCGCGTTAAACTACCATTTTATCTATCTATAACTATAACATGCCTATGGCTTGTGGCTCACACTTACCTGCAGAATAGGGTCTTGTTATTTTTGGTCTATCTGCAGTATAGTCCTGATCCTCGTGGTACAGATGGTCAAAAATTGTGGGTTGATCGTTATGGAGAAATTATCCTTCCAATCATGAGTTTAACAGTTAGTTATTCAAATGTTCCCATTTATATTTATGTCGCTTAGTCATTGTTAAAGGTTCCTTTTGGTCTTCAATCTTTCTCTCTTACATACGAAGACTTTGTTGGATTTTTAGATTATTGACAATTTAGCGATTTCCTTCCACCTTTTAGGCTCTTTGGCTTGCTTGGATCCATTGTCTTCATCAACCTGTAATGTACCCTTCTAATTAAGCACCAAAACACCCGCTAACCTACTTAATTCCCATAGGTTCGAGCGGGTACTGCATAAAAAGGGAATTGACTGAGGTCATTTGTTACTTAGAATAGATCAGGACACTCATTCAATATTAAAGTCATCAGTTTGATAAAAGAAGCCTTATTTCCTTAGGCTTAAAGTCAACATGAAATTAGAATTGCATGCATGCAAAAGTGAAGCGTAAACCCTAAAAGTACATGCTATTCTATTTAAGAAGGGTTATTGGACCAAGGAGGGCATCTATGATTATTATTGTTGATTTGGATCTTTTGAGTAGCAGCAACAACAGTTGGGGTTGAAGACGATGTCTTCAATTAACGAGGGTTCGACAATGAAACTATCTGCCCTAGTCTCCTTCAGGGTAGGCCATCCAGGTCTATCATCAGCATTCAACTTATCCATCTGTATCCAGTGATCCATCATCCACAAGAAGCTTGTTTGCTGGTTCTCGTGTGCAGCTGGGGAATAGCTGGAAACCCCATATGTATTCGCTGGGTCTCTCAATCCCAGTTTATCTTTCGCATATCAACTTCATCTTCATCAGCAGGGTCACTCCACTGCATTGAGTGATTATCAGTTCCCAGTTTGCTCATCCGAAGCATTTATCAACATATTCGTGAGGTAGGGGGCGTGAGCTCCCAGAAAGAAGATCAATTCGCTAGGGGTCTTAGAGAGATCAGATTTCCTGCATGCATCGATTATTCTCTTCGGGGAGGAGAGACCATCCTGTTGATGTATTTGTAACTTCATAATGTATTCACTTGTATATCTTATGTATTGTACCCCGATGTTTATTCCGGGAAGTGTTTGTAATGGAATTGAGTCATGTCATGCCCTGATGTTCCTATCGAGAGATTCAATAATGTAAACAAGTCATGTAAAGTCATTGTGGGTAACCCTCCTATTGTTCAAGGGTTAAAGTCTCCACAGTTGTGGGGCCCTAGGGTTATTAGACTATCCTAGAGAAGTCGACCCTAAGTGAGTCATTGTAAGTCGGGGCAATAGTCCCCACCGTTGTGTTAAGGATAACCCTCTTTGTTGGTTGGAGGAGGCAAAGTCCCCACAAGTTGTGGGGCACTAGGGTTATTAGACTCTCCTAGAGATGTCGGCTCTAGTAAGTAATTATTAAGTGAGGTCGACATGTTGGAGATGACATTAAGTGAATGAAAGAATATAAATAGAGAGTGAGCCTCTCTATTTATCACACACACACTCACTCATTGGGGCGCATGAGTGAGAGAGAAGTTGCTGGGATCAGAGAGAGAGACTACTGCTGTTGGGAGATCATCTTTATGTTTTCGGGTTTTACTTTTGGTACTGAATCTATCTCTGAGGAAGTTGTGGGGTTTTCTCCTTTATGGTTTTCCTGAGTAATTTTTTTTGTGTCTCTTGTCTCTTGTGTTTTATTGCTGTGCATGTTATTCTCTCAGTTAAAGATCTTAAAATCATAATGCTAGCTTGAATGATAAAAATCTAACATGGTATTAGAGCTAACCTGAGAAGAAGACATTATGCAGCTACAGAAGCTAGGGCTTCTTACTTTTTGGGTCTCTCTCCACAATCCATCAGCAAAAGTATGCTAGGCTGACTCTCCATTGAAGGGCGCATCTTTCTGTCGAAGCGGAATTCGATTCCGAGCATTTTCAGTTTTTGGTGCGGGAAATTAGGGCTTCTTACAGAAGAGGAATTTTTGAGTGAGCCCGACATAAGATTGCTCTCCTCATCAAAATTGAAGTTTAGAGACCTAGGTCAAGATTTTTGGTTGGGTGAAACTCCGAGAAAGTCAAACCCTCGTTTTACCCCGAGCTGGAAAAACTCTAAAATACTAAAACTGATAAGTTTTGGTAGATTCGCTATATCTCGGGATTGGAGACGGCTCAAGAGTTGAAACTTTCACAAGTCGAAGATAAAATCCTGATTTACATTGTGTCCAAAATTCAGCCTCAGATTCGCTATATTCTGGGAGATATGATCCCTCCAAGTTAGGGTTCTAGCCTCTTCCAGGATTCATCCCTAAACAGGACACTTGGGGAGAATTGCTATATCTTGGGCTACAAAGGTCCAAATGAAATTTCTGAAGATGATCCAGAAAGGGCACGGACTGTACTTTCTGTGGTCCAAGTTTCAGACCCAGAAGATGAAACAGTGACACGTGGCAGTCTGTACAACTTCGCTGTTCTGAACAGTCCTGAAACAGGTCACCTTGGGAAAATGATCATAAGTCCCAATTGGTGAAACCAATTCTAATGAAACCTGTGGTGTTGAAACAGGGACAGGCAAGGCTACCTCAGTGCGAAGTTTTAGACATAGAGGAGGAGTAATTTTGGAGATACCGCAGAAACAGTAATAGGCATTTCTGCAGAAGAAATTGGTAAACTAGGGCTTCCTGTTCTGGGAGCTTCCCTCCACTGTTTTTAGAAAAGGAGTACATTGGACAGCTCAACTTGAAGAGATCTATCTTTCTATCCAATCAGATCTGAAAGATTCCAAGTTTTGAAAATTAGGGTTTCTCTGACAAACCCTAGATCAACCAGCTCCGGAACCAGGACGGACACCTCAAATCGGTAAGATCTAATCTTTTGCTATTTTCATTTGAGGTTCTCATTTCAAAGTGATCTATCACATCAGCTTGATGATAAGCTTGGTGAAGTTGACAACTTCCAAGCATGGAAGCATATGATCTCTCTGAAGAAAATGAATTGGACACCTACATAAGTAGAGAGGTTCTAGTTCCAGAGGGAGATGAGGCTAAAAATCTTACACCAGAAGAACTTGGTCAAGGCCAAGAAGATCATTGCTGATTCAGTCATGGATCAACTTGTACCACAAGTGTCTCCCCTAAAGACACCGAAAGAGATGTTTGATTCCTTGACCAAGCTATTTGAAGGGAAGAACATAAATATTACTTTGAGAAACCAGTTGAAGAACTTGAAGATCTAGAATGCAGAGACCATACAGTCATACTTTACAAGGGTCTCTCAAATCAACAAATTGAAGCGGTAAAAGAAGAAGTGAAGAATGCAGAAGTGGTGATAGCCACCTTGAATGGCCTCCTAGGATCATGGAATTCATTCATGCGAGGAATGTGTGCCAGAAGAAAGTGATTACTTTCAGCAGACTCTGGGAAGAGCACACACAAGAAGAAGAAGCTCGACTCATAATAAGAGAAGAGAAGATGGGAGCAACTGAAAATCAAGCTCCCACCATTGAAAGAAGATCCCTCAAGCGATGAGGAATATGAAGGACTCAACTCTTGAAGAAACTCTTATCCATCTTATCATTTGGATAAGAAATGATGAATGAAGAAGATGATGAAGCTGAAGGTCCAAGAAGGAGTCTACCTATGAAACAAATAAAAGATAAGTATTCAATTGTCATTTCATGATATTGTTTTGTTATGCAATTTGTTTATATTCAGTTGATGTATTATGCATGATAGAATGTTTGCATTAATGACAATATAGTACTAATATGCGTGTGATGGGTAAGTAGCTCATGGTGCTATACAACTCTCCATTGCTGCTTATCTAGAATGAAACCTCTTTGCTGACATATTGAATTAGTGCACAATCTCAATGTTGTCTTGGTAGAGATGGAAGGCATCTAGAAAGTTTCCGTGAGATATGGATGAATGTTGTATTGGCTAAAATAGTTGCATGATCATATATTTATGCATAAGAATTTGCCATTATGAATATACCTTATGAAATGTTTCTAACCATACAACTAATGCATTTGACTTGTAGGAAAGATCGCGTAAAGTCGCCTACAAGCAAAGAAGGATGAGACTTGTTCCGAAGAACAAGTGACGACAGTTCAAGAGGAAGAATAATATGACGAATGCAGCGACATCATTGATGCAGAACCTTCCGGCTATGAAGAAGTAACCAAGAAGAAAGGGAAGACCAGTTCAAGAAGAATGATGTCTAGGATGTAGTATCGATACGTGAAGGGAAGTTCGTAGTTCCATCATGCAATAGATGGAAACATCGTGGGATACAAGGCAAGATTCATAGCACGAGGCTTCTCACGAAAACAAGGCATAGACTACGAAGAGACATTTGCAGTCAGTGGGAGTTGAGACACATGACAGGAATAATCATGTGTGCAGAAGGCCTTGTACGAACTCAGAAGACACCCATGGGATAACACATATGTGATGAGCTTGATGAAGATCTTAACCTTTGCTACAAGGTTGAAGATGAAAGCCTATAGAGGATGACAAGCTCACAGATGGGTGCGAGAAGAACTTTTGAAAAAGTTCAAGATAGAGGATCTTGGTATCTAGTGATCCTAGATGGATACATAGAATATTAGTAGTAGAGGAAGCTACTTGTCACTCCAGTACTGAATGTTTCAGTGCATAGAGTACGGAAGACAGAGGGAGTATGATGCTTCAAAGGGAGTGACTGCAGAAGATCTTAAGGTTCGACATGGTACGACAGGATGGATAGATTACTGATGACTCTAGGCTTTACTGAGAGTAAAGTGGATTCCAAACTTTGCTTCAAGGTTGAAGGCGGAAGATTAGTGATGCTCCTGTTATGTGTCGATGCACTATTTTCTAGGCATGGAGGTGTGGCAGAATGCGATGGAATCTTCCTCGGACAAGGGAAGTATGCAGTAGAGATCCTGAAGAGGTTTAGGATGATGGACTGCAAGGCCATGACCACACCTATGGCATCGAACATGAAGCTATTGAGTGATGCTTCATCAGAGACGGTTGATGCTACGATCTATCGTCAGATGATTGGGTCCTTGATGTACCTGACGAATACGAGACCAGATATTTGCTTTGCTGTGAACACATTGAGACATGTTCACTTGATGGTTGCAAAGCATGCAGTGAGGTACCTGAAGGGTACAGTTGATTATGGGCTCAAGTATGAGGCGAATCAAAAGATTAACCTGGAAGGTTATGTTGATTCAGATTGGGCAGGCAGTGCCATCGATAAGAAGAGCACTTCAGGGTGTTGCTTCAGTATGGGATTAGGTGTGATCTCTTGGTTTAGCAGGAAGCAATCCTGTGTGGCACTGAGTACAGCTAAAGCAGAGTATGTTGCAGCTTGTTCAGCTAGTTGTGAGGCAGTATGGCTAAGGAAGTTACTGTCAGATTTATTTGATCTCCAGTTGGATGCTACTTGTATATATTGCGACAACCAGAGTTGTGTGAAGTTGTCAGAGAACCCGGTGTTCCATTACAAGTCGAAGCATATCGAGATCAAATATCACTATATCAGGGATATGGTGTAGAGAGGAGTAGTGAAGCTCCAGTATGTTGCGACGAACGAACAGATTGCTGATGTGTTGACAAAGCCATTGGCCAGAGTGAAGTTTGAATAATTCAGGGAGAAGCTTGGTGTTCTCCAGATCGAGGTTCCCTCCAAAGGGAAGTGATGAGTCCGTGAGCCATTCTGACATGGTGAGAGGATTGGTTCCTTCCATGGTCAGATGTAAGGGCTGAGCCATTCTGTCATGGTGAGAGGATTGGTTCCTTTCATGTCAGATATGAGTGCTGAGCCATTCTGATGTGACTGTAGGATTGGTTCCTACATGATCAGATATAAGTGCTAAATGCCATTCTTGGAATGGAGGCACCTGGTCAGTTACCAGGAAAGCTCAGTCTAGGACTGAGGGCCATTTTGATATGACTGTGGGATGTGTTCTCACATGATCAGATATGAGTGCATGGCCATTCTGATCTGATTGAAGGATGTGTTCCCACTTGATCAGATATAAGGGCTAATGCCATTCTCTGGGAGACTGGAGGCACCTGGTCAGTTACCAGGAATCCTCAACCTAGGGCTGGGAGCCATTCTGATGTGACTGTGGGATTGGTTCCCACATGATCCGATGTAAGTGCAGAGCCTTTCCACAGATGATAGTAGGTGTGTCCTATCATGCTGGTGGATGTGAGTGTTGGCCTTTCCACAGATGATAGTAGGTGTGTCCTATCATGCTGGTGGATGTGAGTGCTGTGCCTTTCCACAGATGGTAGTAGGTGTGTCCTACCATGCTGGTGGATGTGAGTGCTGTGCCTTTCCACAGATGGTAGTAGGTGTGTTCTACCATGCCGGTGGATGTAAGTGCTGAGCCTTTCCCCAGATGGTAGTAGGTGTGTCCTATCATATCATGTTGGTGGATGTGAGTGCTGTGCCTTTTCACAGATGGTAGTAGGTGTGTCCTATGTTGGTGGATGTAAGTGCTGGGCCTTTCTGACAAGGTTGTGGGATGTGTTCCCGCATGGTCAGATGTGAGTGCTGGGCGTGCCTTTCTGACATGGTGTTGGATGTGTTCCTCTCATGGTCAGATGTAAGTGCTGGGCGGGCCATTCTGACTTAGGGTCAGATATAAGCGCTGAAGAAGACCTACATGAATGCTAGGCCTACAACCAGCATGAAAAAGGGTTGGCTCTGTAGAACTTCTTGTGACGAGAAGAATCATGAGATAACACCCGTGATGATGATCCAATGATGATGATCCAGATCGAGTGATGATCCAGATCCAGTGATGATGATCCAGATTGAGTGATGATCCAGATCCAGTGATGATGTTCCAGTGATAATCCAAATCCGAAGATGAAGATGACTTGAAGATGAAGATAACTTGAAGATGAAGATGACTTGAAGATGACGAGAACTCAATGATGATCCAGAGAAGAAGACTTGTGTTGATAAATTGTGTCGAGAGAATACCTTCCTAGTTAAGAGGGAGTGTTGATGTAATTGTAACTTCAGAATGTATTCACTTGTATATCTTATGTTGTACCTCGATGTTTATTCTGGGAAGTGTTTGTAATGTAATTGAGTCATGTCATGCCCCTATGTTCCTATCGGGAGATTCAATAATGTAAACAAGTTATGTAAAGTTATTGTGGGTAACCCTCCTATTGTTCAAGGGTTAAAGTCCCCACAGTTGTGGGGCCCTAGGGTTATTAGACTATCCTAGAGAAGTCGACCCTAGGTGAGTCATTGTAAGTTGGGGCAATAGTCTCCACCGTTGTGTTAAGGATAACCCTCCTTGTTGGTCGAAGGAGGCAAAGTCCCCACAAGTTGTGGGGCACTAGGGTTATTAGACTCTCCTAGAGATGTCGGCTCTAGTAACTAATTATTAAGTGAGGTCGACATGTTGGAGAGGACATTAAGTGAACGAAATAATATAAATAGAGAGTGAGCCTCTCTATTTATCACACACACACTCATTGGGGCGCATGAGAGAGAGAAGTTGTTGGGATCAGAGAGAGAGACTACTGCTATCGGGAGATCATCTTTATGTTTTCGGGTTTTACTTTTGGTGCTGATTCTATCTCTGAGGAAGTTGCGGGGTTTTCTCCTTTATGGTTTCCCCGAGGAAAATTCTTTGTGTCTCTTGTCTCTTGTGTTTTATTGCTGTGCATGTTATTCTCTCAGTTAAAGATCCTAAAATCATAATGCTAGCTTGAATGATAAAAATCTAACACATCATTCCTACAAAGTTCCAACTACATCAGACACCACCTTTACCAAAAACGTCACCTTCAGCTGGAAGAGGGTTTCCTTTGCTGTTGGGCGTCAACAGAAGGATGGGAGCACCATCACATCACCCATTCAACACCATATGCGTGCAACTTATCTCTGGAGTATTATCAACTTGTTTATCAGTGGTAAGTGTACCACTTCTTTCTGAAACTTTCCACCCTATAAATTCTCCAGCTCAGCTATATTTTAGGGCCTTTAACACGACACCTTGCATGCACATTTAATTCAGTAAGTTTGTACCCACTTGAGTGCCCTATAATAGTAAAGCAGTAGAATATCAGTATTTGGGATTTACAGTGGTATCAGAACATGTTCCTTGCCAGCTGTGGACTTGAACATGAGAAGTAAATGAATACAGAAGAAGACACTTTTGTAACCTATAGGAGATGGAAGAGTAGGTACACTGAGGAGCAGGAATTTGAAGATATCGAGTTAGAAGATACCAACTCAGACATGGACCCAACAGGTATACACTCTGACAGAGGGAAAGGAACAGGAGAAGAGGAAGATAGGTTGGAATTTGGTAGCTTGGTGAATGCATTGAATGACCTAGCTAAGGGACAGAAGGAAGTATTGCATGCAATAAACAGATTGGCTTTGAAGCCAGAACTAGGTCATAGCAGTATACCTCTTTCACTTGTAGATAGAGGGTCCACTAGTAGTAGTGGGAAGCATGCTTACACTAACATGCAAAACACACCCCATATATATAACAAACCTTCCAATAGACCTACTATGCCTCATTTCCTGGCAGATGCAGTAGCAGGACGAGTCATGCCAATAGAACCTAGTGAACCATTTGGAGCTTACTTACAGGAGTATAGGGATTTGGGAGATGAGTTCCATGCAGCAATGTCATTCTTAGACTTCTGCAATATGAAAAGTAGGAACCGACCAAGAAACTTTAATAGAGGATTTACCCAGAATTATGAGTTGCAGAAAACCATGGGCAGATTGACCATCCCGAACTTTGACAGGACTCACGAAGATTTAGCGAGGATATGGGTCTAGAAGTTGGATACTTACTTCCAACTCAACCCTATGATGGAGACATATGCCATTAAATTGGCTACTTTACATCTAGACGAAGAGGCTCATGAGTGGTGGTACCATGGGCTAGTGACATTGGGTCACAACACCATCAGTTCCTACAGCGAATTCACATAGAGGCTCATGGAGCGATTTGATAGAAAGGACCCAGAGATACACTTTAGAGAGTTAGCTCAACTCAAACAGATAGGTAGTGCAGAGGCCTTCATCTCAGAGTTCCAGAGAATCGTTTTTATGGTAACAGATGTGTCGGAGAGCAGATTGATTATGTTGTTTTCAGATGCCTTGACAGAACCTTTGTGGGGGTGGGTGAAAGCCTATAAACCATCCACTCTACAGGATGCGATTAGCAGAGCCAGAGATCGACAAGATTCAGTTTCGAAGAACATGTTTCCACCTAAAACAAACTTCCCAGTAAAAGACAGACAAAAAACCTTTTCAACAGGAATGGCTAAAGAAAACTTGGTTGGACGATGACACGAGGAAAGACTTGAGAAGGAAAAAATTATGTTTCACTTGTCAGGAACCATGGGTTCGAGGCCACAGGTGCTCAGGGAAGGTCAAGGCCCACTATATAGAGGTCTATTCAGACAGTGAAGGGGAGGAATCTGAGCAGGAAACAACAGAGGAATTGAGGGCAGTAGAGGAGGGATCATTCCAGGGAGACTCACCGGAGGGAGTTATTGCTACATTATCCGGAGTACCTAGGTTTCATACTCTCAGGGTTAGAGAAGTAGTACAAGGCCACAGGGTAGGTGTGTTGATTGATGGGGGAGCAACCCACAACTTCATTGATGTAGCATGGGTGGCTAATCGGGGTATTCAAACAGAGAAATTTGAGGGATTCACAGTAGCGGTAGCAGGTAATAATAGCATGGAGTGCAACTATTGGATTCTCAAATTGAATGTCACATTAGGGAAATACAGTATGCCAGACTCATTTTATGTGGTGAATGTGGTTGACACAAATGTAGTCCTAGGGGTTCAATGGCTCTACTCAATAGGAAAATATACTACAAATTACAGGGCAATGGAGATGGAATTCCAAGGGTAGGATGGAAAACGGGTAGTTTTGAGGGGCATGAAAACTTATCCCCCCAAACAAGTATCATCACAAAGAATGGAGGTCGTACTCAGACAGGGAGACATAGAATGGTCAGCTGAGTTGTCACTTTTAGAAAACCTCCCGATAACAACACCCAACATCCAACAGATATTCAGGCACTATTACAGAAACATGAGAAGGTATTCAAGGACCTTCCAGCAGGTCGACCACCAGATAGGGGATTTGAGCATATTATTGAGTTGGAGGAGGGGACACAGGCAGTCATCACCACTCCATACAGACATCCCAAAAGATACAAGGACGAGATCGAGAAGACAATCAAGGAATTACTAGAACTAGGATATATTCGGCCGAGTTCTAGTCCATTTGCATCGTTACTGGTCTTGGTTAAAAAGAAAGATGGCACCTTATGGATGTGTATTGATTATAGAACACTCAACAAGAAAACCATCAAAAACAGGTATCCCATCCCCAAGATTGATGAATTAATGGATGAGCTATGGGGTGCAACATACTTTTCAAAGATTGATCTTCGATCAGGGTACCATTAGATCCGAGTAAGGGATTAGGACATTTCCAAGACAACTTTCCGTTGCCACTATGGTTACTATCAGTTCCTAGTCATGCCTTTTGGACTCACCAACGCCCCAACAACTTTCCAATCTTGCGTGAACCACACCTTCAGGGCTCAGTTATGGAAGTATTTACTAGTATTCTTTGATGATATTTTAATTTACAATAAAACTTGGGAGGAACATTTGAAACACGTGGATGGGGTATTGAGAATTCTAGAAGAACATTTGCTTTACGTGAAAATGTCTAAGTGTGAGTTCGGTATGAAGGAGATGTTGTATTTAGGGCATATAATCAACGCAGAGGGGGTACAGGTTCATATGGAAAAGATTAGAGCTATCTTGGATTGACCTACACTGAAGACAGTTGCTGAACTGAAGGGATTCTTAGGCTTTTGCACATATTACAGGAGGTATGTTAAGGGGTTCTCTCAATTTTCCGTACCCCTCACCAATCTTACAAAGAAGGGGGCATTCACATGGACAGAATTGGCAAAGCAAACATTTGAGAAAATGAAAACAATCATGAGTTCTTGTCCAGTTTTGGCACTACCAGATTTCTCACTGCCATTCATAGTGGAGTGTGATGCTTCAGGAGAGGGACTAGGAGCAGTACTGATGCAAAACCATCACCCGATTGCATTTGAAAGCCGAAAAATTAAAGATTATGAACGCCAATACTCCATATATGATAAGGATATGCTAGCCAGCTTCCATGCCTTAACTAAATTCAGACAGTATTTGGTGGGAAGTAGGTTTAAAATCAAGACAGATCACAACAACCTCAAATACTTCTTGGAGCAAAAAGAATTAAATGAGCGCCAACAGAAATGGGTCAGCAAGGTACGGGCATATCACTTTGAAATAGAGTATGTTAAGGGTAAGAACAATGTAGTAGCTGACGCTTTATCTAGACGACCAACCTCATTATCACTCATGAGTATATCCACGGATTGGAGGTCTCTTCTATTAGTGGAATATTCCAAAAACAAATTTGCTTCTGAGTTACTAAATGGACAGATCCAGGATGACAGGTACATGATCATTGACATCATTTATTACAAGGGTAGGATATACCTCGTTCCAGAATCGGCTTTAAAGAGGAAGATCATATAGGCATCGCATGACTCACCATTATCAGGGAATCAGGGGTTCTTGAAGACCTACAGACAGATCAGAGATAGGTTCTCCTGGAAAGGCCTCAAGGAGGAGGTAATACAGCATGTTCGGGAATGCAGTATCCGCCAGTAGAATAAAATCGAACACACTCATCTGGCAGGGTTACTTTAGCTATTACCGATACCGGAGCAGAAATAGGAAAGTATCTCGATGGACTTCATTACAGGATTACCCAAGGTACAGGGACGAGACTGCTTATATGTAGTAGTAGATCGATTGGCCAAATTTGCTCACTTATTTGCTATCTCTTCCGACTATTCAACATCGCAGGTAGCCGACTTATTTTTCAGAGAGGTTTTCAGACTCCATGGGCTACCCAAAACCATTGTCAGTGACCGTGACAGTAAATTCACTAGTGCTTTCTGGCAGGAGCTGTTCAGATTGGTAGGGACATAACTTGCTTCAAGCACAAGTTATCATCCTCAGAGTGACGGGCAAACGAAGATTGTCAACAAGTGGATTGAGGGGTATCTGAGAAACTATGTGGTAGGACAACATATGACATGTGGATTAAATGGCTACACTTAGGAAAATACTGCTACAATACTACCCACCACCTGTCCATTAAAATGACACCTTTCAAGGCTCTATATGGCTATGAGGCACTGAACTTTGCAGACTTGGCTTTTGGAGACAATAGGGCACCAAATGCAAAAGATTGGGTACATGACAGTTAAGATATTCTCAGTGTTCCACCAAGTTTCCGGGATGGGGGGGCGTGGGAGCGGAGAAACGCACATTGGGGACGTGTAGAGACACCCCAAAATTTTGGGGTATTTTGGGGGACAGGGGGGCGTGGGGGTCTCTAAAATTATAAAAAAATAGAAAAGTAATAAAAATATGAACTCCAACATATAAACTCTTATGTTCCCGAAGAGTTTAGACTACTGTTTAGTGTAATGTAAATGTAATCGTTATAGCCAAGCATATCATATCGATGTTTGTTTCTTTTTATTTGTTTCTATTTCGTTTTAAAATGACCATTTAGTGTAAAAGCCTAAAATTTAAGATGTACCATTTCTTTTTTAAGTAAAAAAAGTTAAAAAATCAAGGGCAGTCGGGGTTTGTCGGAGCCCCCCATTTTCAGGAGGGGGCGTGTAGGAGCCCCCCAATCCGGGAAACTCCTAGACCTGCGTTTCCCCAAGTTTCGCAGAAAGGGGGGCGCTGGGAAACGTTTCCCATGGAGCCCCCGTGCCCCCGGGGCGTGGGAAGCGTAGGGGGCGAGCCCCCGACCCTGGGAGGCGCGTCCTCGTGGAACACTGGATATTCTCAAGGTCCTAAAAGAGAATCTACAGGCAGCTCAGAATCAACAGAAGCTATATGCAGATAGACACAGGATTAAGAGGAGTTTTGAGGTAGGAGATCTGGTATATTTACGGCTACAACCTTACAGGCAATCCTCACTCAAGAAAAAGGGAGCGAAAAAGCTAAAACCTCGCTTCTATGGTCCTTACAAGGTAGCCAGGAAGGTTGGAGAGGTAGCTTATGAACTAGACCTACTAGAGGAAAGCAAAATTCACAATGTATTTCATGCATCCAACCTCAAGAAAACAATAGGGCAACACATTGTTCCATCCACTGAGTTGCCTTCCTTAGATGATGAAGGGCTTTTGGTACTGATTCCAGAGAGAATCCTACAGGTGCGAGAAAGGAAGCTCTGAAACAGGGTGATTAGAGATTACTTGGTAAAATGGAAAGAATTACCTATGGAGGATGCCACATGGGAGGGAGAGCCGGTATTGCAACATCCTAGTTTGCAGTTGCTTGAGGACAAGCAATTTCAAGCGGGGAGGATTGTAATGCCCTCTTCTAATTAAGCACCAAAACACCCGCTAACCTACTTAATTCCCATAGGTTCGAGCAGGTACTACATAAAAAGGGAATTGACTGAGGACATTTGATACTTAGAACAGATCGGGACACTGATTTAGTATTAAAGTCACCAGTTTGATAAAAGAAACCTTAGTTCCTTAGGCTTAAAGTCAACATGAAATTAGAATTGCATGCATGCAAAAGTGAAGCGTAAACCCTAAAATGTCATGCAAACCCTACAAGTACATGCTATTCTATTTAAAAGGGTTATTGGACCAAGGAGGGCATCTATGATTATTATTGTTGATTTGGAGTTTTTGAGCACCAACAACAAGTGTAGCAACAATAGTTGGGGTTGAAGACAATGCCTTTAGCTGACGAGGGTTCGACAGTGAAACTATCTGCCCTAGTCTCCTTCAGGGTAGGCCATCCAGGCCTATAATTAGCATTCAACTTATCTATTCGTATCCAGTGATCCAACATCCACAAGAAGATTGTTTGCAGGTTCACGTGTGTAGCTTGGGAATAGCTGGAAACCCCAGAAATATTCGCTGGGTCTTTGAATCCCAGTTTATCTTCCGCATATCAGCTTCATCTTCATCAGCAGGGTCACTCCACTGCATTGAGTGATTATCAGTTCCCAGTTTGCTCATCCGAAGCATTTATTAGTAGATTCGTGAGGTAGGGGCCGTGGGCACCCAGAAAGATGATCAATTCGCTAGGGGTCTTGGAGAGATCAGATTCCCTGCATGTACGAGTCATTCTCTTCGGGGAGGAGAGACCATCATTCCTGCAAAGTTCCAATTGCATCAGACACCTCCTTCACCAAAAACGTCACCTTCAGCTGGGAGAGGGTTTCCTTTGTTGCTGGGCGTCAACAGAAGGAAGGGAGCACCGTCACATCACCCATTCAGCACCATATGCGTGCAGCTTATCTCTGGAGTATTATCAACTTGTTTATCAATGGTAAGTGTACCACTTCTTTCTGAAACTTTCCACCCTATAATTTCTCCAGCTCAGCGATATTTTAGGGCCTTTAGCACAACACCTTACATGCACATTTAATTCAGTAATTTTGTACTCACTTGAGTGCCCTATAATAGTAAGCAGTAGAATATCAGTATTTGGGATATTACACAACCCTCCACGATTTCTACAACTACATTTGTCACTTTCCTCTTTATTAGCTTGAATTTCCCTTTCTTGGATTGGTTGGTTGCATCATGTGGTGTTGTTGGCTTTGTCCTTGGTTGCACTTTGGTCAAGCTTCATCCCCATCTCAAAGGAAGCTTCAACACATGCTTGTGAGTGAGGAGGTAACTTTCTTCATTGAGGACACTTGGGTCATACATACCTGCACTTTATTTCTTTATCTTTAGTTTTATGTGTGGCTTGTGTGTTTCTTTCTCATTGGACTTGGAGATAGTATATTCTTGTTTTTGCGAGTGGAAGTGCGGCATTACAAGTGTGAGATTGATCTTGGGCCCCTAATTAATTGAGGAGCTTCTATTGGCTCCCCTAATGTTTCTAATCTATTGGGAACTCTCTTTCTTCCTTGAGTGGTCCTATGCTCTTTGTGCTTTAAACTGCCACTTTATCTATCTATAACATGCCTATGGCTTGTGGCTCACACTTACCTGCAAAAAAGGGTCTTGTTATTTTTGGTCTATTTGCGGTATGGTCCTGACTGTCGTGGTACAAATGGTCAAAACTTGTGGGTTGACCGTTATGGAGAAATTATCCTACCAATGATGAGTTTAATAGTTAGTTACTCAAATGTTCCCATATATATTTATGTCACTTGCGTACTCATTTTTAAAGGTTCCCTTTAGTCTTCAATCTTTCTCTCTTACATACAAAGACTTTGTTGGGTTTCTAGATCACTGATGATCTAGTGATCTCCTTCCACCTTCCATGTTCTTTAGCTTGCTTGGATCCATTGTCTCCATCAACCCTCCACCATTTCTACAATTACATTTGTCACTTTCCTCTTTATTAGCTTGGATTTCCCTTTCCTTGATTGGTCGGTTGCATCTTGTGGTGTTTTTGGCTCTATCCTTGGTTGCACTTTGGTCAACCTTCATCTCCACCTGAAAGGAGGCTTCAACACATGCTTGTGAGTGAGGAGGTAACTTTCTTCACTAAGGACACTTGGGTCATATATACCTGCACTTTATTTCTTTATATTTAGTTTTATGTGGTTTATATATTTATTTTTCATTGGACTTGGAGATAGTATATTCTTGTTTTTGCAAGTGAAAGTGCGGCATTACAAGTGTGGAAATTTTGAAAATCTGCACTTTAGAACACTTCAACAATTTTGTGATATTTACTTGATGTTCTTTGGATGGATTTCATAGAAATTTCAGCCTTATGGCTGAATTTGAAAGTCAATTCTGCCTAACCTTTTCACTAGGCAAGCTCAAGATGATAGACATTGAAAATATACTTGAAGGAGAGATGAATATTATAGCCCTTAGGGGACAATCTCAAGATTCTCAACCAACACATGGATCTGGAAATTTCTTTTATTTCAACAGATTTCAATTGGGACTAAATCTGATTCTAGTTTCATTTAGGCATGTTAAAACACGTATCATTTTATCTCAGTGGTCCAACAAATAATCTTATCAAAATAGTTTCATGAAACTACTCATACCAATGAGAAATCAAAGTTTGATTTTCAGATCCGCAACATATAAATTTAGGACAGCAATGGTACAATTCATATTTTACACAAATGAAGATAAAGTGCAATACCTGAGCTCATCCCAAGTTGGTATAATTCCCTTCAACTCGGCTTGGGTAAGGACTGAACAATTACTTCCCAAACCCTAGCCAGGGCATTCACCATCAACAACAAACCCTAACAAGCAATATGAAGGCCTACTAAGGCATCCCACCAAGCTATCTAACCACACCAAAGGCTCCACAACGAGCTAAGATTAATACTTAGAGGTCCACCATTGGATCTTCCACTTGCATTCCACAAGATATCAAGGAGAGTCACCAAGTATGCATCATAGAAACTCAATTGACATCCAAGCACTGCAAATATTGCTCTAGGTTTCATCTCACAAACCCTAAGTCAAGCTCACACCAAGATTTCAAGATAAACCTAGCGCTCCAAGTCGTCTCCAGGGTTTACTTCACACAAACATTAAGTCTTCCACCTCTTGTATCACACAAGCACGAAGACTCCAAGACAAATACACCAATATTAACAGTACATACTTGAATAGTTTGTCATGACAAATGCTCTCCCTTCCCTTTATATAAGATACATGATGGAAACCGACAATAGAAAAGTGGACTAGGTCCACAACAGCCTACTCTAAGTCACTAGACTAGATCCACAATTTGATTCTCCTCTACCAAGAGAGTGTACATATGTCATTAGGTTGATGGGCACCACTTTCCACGTGGAATGCTCTCCAAGCTAAGCCTCCACATGTCAAGCGCTCCTTATCATAAGGCTTCATGCCCTTGAAGACAAGCTCCCAAGCTCAACACTCCTCCACTTGTATGATAATAGGTCAATAGGAAACCTCTATTGGAGTGCCCTCCAAGCAAGACTCCTTCATGCCAAGCACTCTACCTCCACTTGTGTGCCATGTGGTCTTGATGCTCCTAGCGCCAAGCACCCTTCCTTCTCATGCCCAAGACTCCAAAACAAACTACTCTAAGTCACTAGATTAGATCCACAATTGGACGCTCCTCTACTAAGAGAGTACATATGTCATGAGGTGGTTGGGCACCACTTTCCATGTGGAACGATCTCCAAGCTAAGCCTCCACATGTCAAGCACTCCTTATCATAGGGCTTCATGCTCTCGAAGACAAGCTCCCAAGTTCAACACTCCTCCACATCTATGATACTTGGTCAATAGGAAACCTCTAGTAGAGTGCCCTCCAAGCAAGACTCTTTCATGCCAAGCACTCTACCTCCACTTGTGTGCCATGTGGTCTTGAATCCTGATGCTTCTAGCACCAAGCGCCCTTCCTCCTCATGCCCAACACTCCACAAGATAGTTCAACCTCTTATGGAAAGCACACATCCTCCTTAACATGTGTCCATGTAGAAGATGCCAATTGCCACATAAGATAATACCTCCACAAGAAATGTGCCTCCTCTAACACGTATTTCGAGGACAAGCATTCACCTATCAAGCTCACCAAATGTCAATCAACCAAAACAATCTAAGATATAAGAAGGGGCTAGGGTTTCACCATGCAACGCACATCACATGAAGCGCACTTCTTAGCAAGGGGTAAATGTGAAAACTCCAAACCCTAGGTGACCAATGTCATTATGTTCTCAATCAAACAAGTTTTTTATATAATTGAAGAATTATAATTCTTCACATAGTAGCAACTACACAATAGTTGGAAAGTAAATAGCTAAATTGTAAACAATCTCACACATGCACAGGGATTTTGTTACGGAAATTAACATCAAATAATTATTAGTTATTCATATTTAATATACATTGTAATTTATTAATTCTAAAGGATGTAACCCTTTTAATATCATTCAAATCCCTATATAAGGCAAGCGATCATTGTAATATTTCATCATTAAGAAAATATAGATATTATTCATTTCTTTAGTTCAATTATTTTGCAATATTTGGTATCATAGCGAGCTCGTCTTGGGCTATTGGTTCGTTCTGCTTTCCTCGCGATCCATTGTCACCTTCATTCATGCATTCACCTAGCCCATCTCACAACCCAACCCTCCATTTTTATTTCGTTGCACCATCCTTCACGTTCCTTGCACCAGTCCCTCTCCCATCTCTCACCTGTTCTTACGCACTTCACTCGCATCTTCCACTTCCCTCGACACTTGCTCCAAATCCCTGCACTCACACCTCTCCCCGCTCACGACCCCTATCTCATTGCACTCACTATCCCTGCGCCATCTCATCTGTCCACTCCACATCCTTGCCTCTTGCTCATCTGCTCCTTCCCTCCTCTCGTTCACACCCCTCCTCTTCCAGCTGCCACCTCCCAGTCTCCTCCACGTAAACCCTACCAAAAACAAAACAAAAATAGTGAATAAAATTAATATTAATATTATTATTATAATAATATATATATTTTTAAAGTTATATCACCCAAGTTGCATAATAAAATTAAAAAGTATATTATAATAGTATTATTTTAAATAATCATTATTATAATTATATTTTCTATTTTATTTTTTACCCCATATAAATCAAAATTGGGTCTAATTATTCACCACCACATCTAAGAAGCATGACGACAGAATTAAAAGCCTAATTCGAAAAATTGGAGTAGGATGCCCATGTTTTCAAGGAGACCATCACCAAGAACCAAGAAGCACTTAAGAAAGAAATCAAGGATGAAGTCATTCAAGTAATGGAGCAGAAAATAGACGACATGATCAAGGAACAAAAAAGGTTAGATGAAAAAATGGACGCCATAATTGAGAGCCAGAATGAAATGAAGGAGATGTTACAAAACCTACTAATACAGTCCAATAAGCACAAAAAACGACAAAGGAATTCAGACATGTCGGTTGCATCATCCAACAACTTTGAGTCACCACACCGCGACAAATAAGAAGGTATCCAATATCATCCTTTCATAATGTATCCTCCTAGAGTAAAAATAGAGATGTCGAAATACAATGGAAGTGAAGACCAATGTGTTGCCTGGTTAAACAAAGCTGAGGAATACTTTGATATATACAATATTACAGCAGACAAAGAAAAGGTAAAATATGCGTCGATGCATTTAGAAGGACATGCCTACAATTGGTACATGTGGTGGAAAGGGGAAAACTTTTTCTATGCTTGGAAATTGTTCAAAAACGACTTTTTTAAAAGGTTTCAAGGGATCACTGAAGACGAATTATTTTCAAAGCTTACCAGGTTACAACATAAAGGAAGCGTCGAAGAATTCACACATCAATGGGAATCCCTTGCCACACGAGTGTTTGGGTTATCTGACAAACAACGACTAAAAAACTATTCAGGAGGACTAAAACCATATACACAAAAAGAGTTAAAGATGCATGACATACCAAACGTCGAAGTAACAAGATGTAAGGTGAAAGCAGCTGAAGCCAACTTTAAAAGTTTCCAATCAAATAATGGAAGAACATCTCCAAGGAAAAATACACTACCAGTATCTGAAACAAATAAAATCAAATATATTTCGCCACCTAGACGAGATGACATAAAAATCCTAGAAGCTCAATGAATGAAAGAAGGAAAATGCAGGTGATATGGAGATAAGTGGGATCCTAGACACAAGTGTTGCTCAGAGGACAACTTGTAAAAACTATACACATGCGAGGCAGAGGAGAATATCGAATCCGAAGAAGAAGAATTGGAAAATGAAGAGGAAAATACTCAAAATATTGTAAATGAGGACGACGACACACNCTATACACATGCGAGGCAGAGGAGAATATCGAATCCGAAGAAGAAGAATTGGAAAATGAAGAGGAAAATACTCAAAATATTGTAAATGAGGACGACGACCCCCCCAAAATATCTCTAGCCGCCATGACTGACACTAGCCAACCACGAGCACTTAAGTTAGGACATATAAAAAACAAGAACGTTACAATACTAATAGATACAGGAAGCACCCATAACTTCCTCGATATAAAAGTTGCAAGGAAACTCAAGTTATTCGTGCATCCAGTTCCAGACATGAAGGTAATGGTTGTTGACGGTAAGAAAATTGAAAAGGTAGGAAAGTGCCATAAGGTAAAACTGCAAATACAAGACTTTAGATTGGAATCAGAACTTTATATCAGGTTCACTGGGTGAAGTAGACATCGTTTTAGGAGTCTAATGGTTACAAACATTGGACACGTACTCAACCAACCACCAAAAACATTTTATCAAGTTCAAATGGAAAGGACAAGGGTATAAACTATATGGTTTCCAACCACCCAAAATTCAAGTGGTTTCATCTTAGCAGATGGAAAAACTTATTCAGAAGGGAGCATCAACTCACGTGATCTAGTTTTATCAGATGGAAGGTCAAGAACTAGAACAAGATGAGTCCAAAGAAGATGAGATCCAAGAGTTACTCCAGAAACACGAAAAAATATTTCAAGACCTCCCCATGCAATTACCACTAGAAAGAAGTGTCGAACACATAATTGAGGTTAAATCATATAGGTATCCCCCCTGCTTAGTTCAAGATCTATTGAACTGTGGAGTTATCACAAAGAGTAGGAGCCCATATGTAGCTCTAGTCGTGTTAGTACGAAAGAAGGATGGATCATTCAGATTACGCATAGATTACAGAGGGTTAAACAAAATAAAAATCAAGAACAAGTTCCCAATCCCGTTCATCGACGACATTTTGATGAACTTCATGATGCAAAATATTTTTTAAAACTTGATTTAAGATCATGTTACTATCAAATCAGGGTCAAATTAGAAGATATCGCAAAGATTGCTTTTTAGGCTCATGAAGGACACTATGAATTCAAGGTAAATTCAAGGTAATGCCTTTTGGATTAACAAATGCCCCCGCCACATTCCAAGCATTTATGAATGAACTATTTCAGCCATACCTCAAGAAATTTCTATTAGTCTTATTTGATGACATCCTGATATAAAACAAAATGTGGAAGGAACATTTGAAGCATCTGGAACAAGTGCTATCTCTCCTAGAAGAAAACCAATTCTATGCTAAGAGGTCAAAGTGTACATTTGGCAAGCAAGAGGTAGAGTATCTTGGTCATATTATCTCAAAAGGAGTCAAACTGGATCCAAAGAAAATCAAAGTGATAACTGAATGGCCCCAACCAAGGAATGTCTCCAAATTAAGAGGATTTTAGGGTTAACAACTTACTATCGAAGATTCATAAACAATTATGCTCACTTAGCTACTCCACTAAAGAATCTCCTCAAAAAGAATTCCTTTCAATGGAATGATGAAGCAGGAAGATGTTTTGAGACATTGAAACAAATTATGTCTACAACTCCTGTTTTGGGAACACCCAATTTTTCAAAACCATTTGTAATCGAATGTGATGTGTTAGGGTTCGAGATAGGAGCCGTCTTAATGCAAGAAGGTCACCCAATTGCTTTTGAAAGCAGGAAGTTAAACAAAAGAGAATGCTTACAATCCACTTACAACAAGGAGATGCTTGCCATCATGCATGCACTAACAAAGTGGCGACAATAACTTTTGGGAAGCAAGTTCATGATCCATACTGATCATAACAGTTTGCAACACTTGTTACAACAAAACACGTTAACAACCGAGCAACAAAACTGGATAGAGAAAATTTCTACATTTGATATGGAGATATTACATAAAAAGGGAAAGACAATGTAGTAATTGATGCTCTATTGAGAAAAGACAAAGAAGTAGAAGTTTGTGCCATATCAATGACAGTTCAAGAATGGCTGAACAAAATTCGAATTGAATATGCCAAAAATCCAGAGATGTGCTCCATAATTAATGATATAAATCAGTACCCAAAATTTGAATGGAAAAATGACCTCTTATGGTACGATGATCTGAAAATCTTCAGGATCTTTTTTAACCATTAATAATTGCGTGTGAACTTTATATGTCAATTACTCATAAACAGGCTTTGAAACTGAAATTTAAATGCTTAAGCATACATACATAAGCAAATAAACAGTAAGCAAACCATGAAAATGATAGACAAGAGATGATAACGGAGTTCACCCCTCTTGGGTTACGTCTCCGGGCCACTTCCAATGGAAAAGCCGATCTTATTCAGTCTTTAAAGCTTACAATAATGGGTTTCTACAACCACTTCTGTTTTCTGTCAGTAACCGGTAAAAATTGACAGCACCACTGCGATCCTCTCGAAATTTCGAGAAAAATGAGTATAAACTCGACCAGGTTTGCTTGAGGCCTCCTTTGGCACGCAAATCGAAAAAATCTGCCTACATAAAAGAGTCAAGACAAAACAATACGGATTCCACCTCGGAATCCATGCCAATTAATGTCTGTACGGACCTCAGGAACTGTGTTAAAGCGCCTCGGTATCTGTGTAGAAACCACCTTGAGGACTGTGCAAAACCATCATGGAAAACGTGCAAAGCTGCCTTGGGAATTGTGCCCGTACTGTGCCTCGAACTCTATGCAGATCGCCCTGTTCTTTGTCTCAAAAACTGTGCCCAAACCGTGGTTTTATAGTGGTTTTTAGGTTGTTTTGGGGTGTGGGCCAGAGGACCATGCACCCTTTTTTTGCCCAAAATTTCGTCTACTACTTAAAAGGTGGATCCACCGCTTGCCATCCAACATATGGGCGTTGGCCCAGTGGTAAAGGAGGTGTGTTATGGGGGCAGAGGTTTCGTGGTCAAACCTGCGGGCCTCTCCCTCTCCTTCGTTGTTTTGTTGAATCGTTTGAATGGAGGTTTGTTGGCGTTGGACTATGCCGTGGCGTTGGTGTTGGACTCTACATTGGCTTGTCACATGGCATATGACTTGGACTCTGTTGGTCTGTGGGCATTTGAACTCTGCGTTGGCTTGTAATATCCCAAATACTGATATTCTCTAATGTTTTATGATAGTGCTGACTCGCACACTCAATCTCATACAAATTTGCAAAATAATTGTGCATGCAAACTCGCCATGCAAAAATGCCCTAAAATATAGCTGAATTAGGGTTAGGGTTTTGCAGAGAGAAATTAACACTTAGCACTGATATTCTGGCTGATAATGACTCCAGAGATAGCTGCATGCATAAGGATCCGGATGGGTGGTCTAATAATGCTCTTTTCCTCTAGTGTTACTGCCCCGTAGTACCGTAAAAACCCAAACACTGATATTCTCTAATGTTTTATGATAGTGCTGACTCGCACACTCAGTCTCATACAAATTTGCAAAATAACTGTGCATGCAAACTTGCCATGCAAAAATGCCCTAAAATATAGCTGAATTAGGGTTAGGGTTTTGCAGAGAGAAATTAACACTTACCACTGATATTTTGGCTGATAATGACTCCAGAGATAGCTGCATGCATAAGGATCCGAATGGGTGGTCTAATAATTCTCTTTTCCTCCGGTGTTACCGCCTCGTGGTACCGTAAAAACCCTCTAGACTGAAGGTGACGTTTTTGTAGGAGGAGAGGTCCGTTCGGGTTGAAACTTTCTGAGCTTGTCCGTCTGCTGAAGCTGGAGAGATGGCCTGGCACATGTGGAGGTATGGCTGCTTCTAAGTGCCCTAGCGAATTGATTAGAAGTTCTGCTGCTCACGCCCCCAACTGATCTGTTTGGTTGATAGCTG
>LPNX010078702.1:551624-636631 GCA_001517045.1 Pseudotsuga menziesii | reverse complement strand
TATGCAAGGCTTGAAGTTACTTATGAAACTTATCTTGAACAATTTAAACACGCTGAAAACAACTAACAGGCTGTAATTAAACACATGCACACCATAAAATTTGACACAGTGGATTTTGGCAAATTTGCCCTGGATAAAACCCCCACGGGGAAAACCAGTTTTGAGATGAGAGCTTTTATTATTTCTTCAGTAAAATGTAGGACAGAAATTAAATGCAAATGTACAGCAAACCCTAACCGTACAATCTCCTCGAATTCCGTGCCAAAACAGACAGCAGGCCGTACAGCAGATCAGCCGTACAATCACCTCGAAATTTGTGCCCTAATTAATGCAGTCCGTACACCTGTCCGTACAGCAATAAATGCAGCCGTACATACCTTGAAATCTGTGCCGATTTGCTCAGCCGTACACCTGTCCGTACTCCTCGATAACTATGCAGCATTTAATTTGGCCGTACACCTCGGGAACCGTGCAGGCCTGGCCGTACTCCCTCCTCGAAATTCGAGCCAATAAATGCAGCCGTACAATGCATTAAATGTGGCCGTACACCAGTAATTAATGCAGCCGTACTATCTCGGGAACTGTGCAGGCAGTTTGCTGAAAACTTCAACTTCAAACCCTAACCTGGAAATTTGACCTCCTTGAGCAATTCGACCTCCCTGAGCTCTCTCCTCTCCTTCATCTGTAAAATGAAAAGTCAACTCACTTTTGCCTCCCTCACTCCTTTTTATAATTTCACAGTGAGAGTGAAATTCACATTTATTTATTTCCCATAAATAAATTCACTCACTTACTCACTTTATAAAAAGTGACTTTAGTCATAAAGTCACATTTAAGTGACTTTAATGTGAGGGTCACATTTTCCCTCTTAAGTGACTTAGGCAAAATAAAGCCACTTAGGGAATACCTAACTGGGTACAAAAATCAACAGAATTAGATTGAAGCTTTGAATTCGGAAGAGGTGACCAATATAGCAGCATACATGAGCATGTTCTTGAATTAAGTTTTATAAATTTGAATTTGGTGATGAAGACAACTTACTAGGGAAGCCGCAACATTTAAAGAAGATTAAACTCAGGCTACAGTGATCACAGTTTAGGCTTATTTCTTATGGCAGCAGTGCATGTAGAGTGCATATAAGCACAGGCATAGCAGAGAACAAAAGGCATTGCAGCCACAGGAGCTACATCACAGTCCTCAGGCATCCAAGGTTCTCATCTCTGTAAGCTTCAAGAAGGTATGAGCATAGATCAATATTTGAAGTTGATTAAGCATCATTGTAAAGATAGTCAGCCCCAGGCATTCCTGTAGAAGAAGATCATTTCGAGCACAGCATAAGATAAGTTGTGATCTCTGTCAAGAAAAATGAAGTTCATTAATATGATGATTTGATGCATGAGGATGATGTCTTGTACACCTTGATGCATACACCTTTTGAGGATGATGTAGATTGAAGTATGTATACAATGAATGCTATTATACCGAACTAGATGTTGTGTACCTTAAGATGATTTGTGCAGTCTATGATGAACACGTATGCTACAATGAAACAATCTTAGGTTGAGACAAGTGTTAAACACTGAGAGTGATGATGGTATCTACAGTCCTACATACACAGTCAAGTGATATATATGTATATACAGTATGATGATCTTCTACAGTGACAAGTGACAAGACTTTGAAGATCTTGTTGCAAAGTAAGTCAAGTCAGTAATTCACACAGTTCGAGGACCTTTTACAAGGTATGTATTGTGAAGAGTGATGTATGAGGATGTTATATGATGAAAGCATCCAAGTAGCAGCATAAGTTCTGAAGGCAGCAACAGATCTGAGTCTGGGATACAGTCTAAACCCATTCACACAATCAGAGTAGATCTTGGTTGAGGCCCCAGTTCCAGTTTCTTGACAAGTTTGTATAAAGTTTAAACAATCTTTTTAAGGGTTTGAACAGTCTGAGTTACAGCCTGCTTGGTTGAGTTTGAACTTGTCTAGGTGAAGAGTTTCTAGAAGGCCTCTCTAACTTCAGTGACAAAGTGTGATTTGGCAACAGATTTGACAAGTGACATTATAGTGAAAGCAGTTGTTCAATGATAGTGACTGGACTGAGATTTGGACAGTTTATCTTGAAATGATATGACAGAGATAAGATGAGCTTGAAAATGATTGCTATGATGTGACAGTGAAAAAGAAGATGAAGTACTAATCAAAGGTTGATTAGCAGCAGTGATGAGGAGAAGAGTGGTGTTCAGCAGTTGACCAGCAGATGAAGTATTGACCAAAGGTTGTTTAGCAGCAGTGTTGATAAAGAGCAGAGATTGATGATCAGTGATAGGAGCTGTATGATGACTTGACAGTGAGCAGCGTTGATGATGAGCAGAGATAATGAGCAATGTTGATGATGAGCAGATGAGCATGAGCAGAGACAGTTGACAGCAGATTAAAGAGACAAGTGATTGATGAGATGATGTGACAGTAAGCTTTAATTTGAAAAGCAAGCTTGTCTTGCTTTTGAGGTTAGGATACCTCAAACCCTTCTTAGCAGGGTCTAAGAAAACCAGGCAAGGTCCTGGATGCAGAGTAGGTGCTATTCATATCAGTAGGTGCTGATTTTACCTCACGGTTGTAGCCGGACCAAAACTAATATAAAAAGATTACAAATTTATATGGTGTTGTGTTATTTTGTGTTATGGTTCTTGATGATTCAAATGCTTATGATATGTTTATGAAATGATTATGAGATTGGTAGAATGATGAATTGGTAGTTAATTGTGACAAGCTAAGAAAAGTTTTAAAATTGGCTTCGCACTGATTCACCCCCCCTCTCAGTGTCTAACAATTGGTATCAGAGCCGGCCTTCATCACAAGCCTAGCAAGCTTGAAGGAGATCCTTAGACACAATGGAGGAAAAGAAAGAGTCATCAAGCAATGATGTGCCTGTACTTGATATTACAGAGTATTTCAGTTGGAGAAGCAAAATGAAGGCTTATCTGAAGAAGTTTGGTATTTGGGAATTGTCATCAATCCACCCTCTCCATCAAACAAGAAAGGAGAATCAGCTGCTCAGAAGGAAGCGAAGAAGGACAACACTACAGCCTTGAAGTTCCTCATGGATGGACTTCCCAGCTCAGTGAAGGAAAGTGTAGGAGAGTACACTTCGGCAAAAGACCTATGGTTCAAGCTGGAGAGTGAGTATCAGAAGGCAAGACCAGAACCCGAAAAGACAGATCAGAAATCAGAAGACAAGCCCCCAGAAGGGCTCAATCAAGAAGAAGATAAACAAGAAGAGGACTCTAGTAAAGGTATGGACTCTTGTGATTATAATGATAGCTTGTGTGATGAAATTGAGAAGGTTCTTGCAGAAGATGATGAAGGGTTATCAAAGACTGCACATGAGATACATCTCACGTTGCTAAATATTGATCTCAGAGCCAATTGGTTTCTAAGCACAATAAATTTGAACCAGAGTGATTTCACGAACTTCAAAAAGAAAATCTTGGACTCCTTGAATGAATATCAGCAGAAGACCATGTCAATGAAAGTGTTGCTTCTAAAGCTCAAAGACAAGGACAAAGAGTTGCGAGATCAAATGAAAGACAAAGATGCTGAAGTTGAACAATTAAAGACTGAATTGATCAGTCAAAAGGAAGAATCAGAAAATCCTGCTCAAGAGCTTGAAGAAACTAGAAAGGTCAATCATGATCTGAAGACTCAGCTGGAGGAAGCCAAGAGGACATAAGAAATCTTGAATAGTCAGCTAGAAGAAAAGGAGGAGACAGTCCAGAAGCTGGAATTGGAGGTAGTTGGTTTCAGGAAGAAAGGTAAGAAGAACGAAGCCTTGGTCAAGCTCCAGGACAGTTCAATTGCCCTAGATAAGATCTTAGATTGCCAAAGATCTCCACTCGACAAAACTGGTCTTGGTTACAAGAAGAACAAAGAAAAATCTGAAGATGACACTTCTCTGAAAACTCCAGAAGCAGGTCCATCAACATCCAAAGCTGCTCCCCATGCACCTGCACATGACAACAAGGACTTTGGAAGTTCAAAGATGAAACAAGAAGTTAGGTCTATTCCTCAAAGCAACTTCATTAAAGAAACAACTCCAAGACGCAGGTATGACAGTGGCTTCAATGGTTATTGTTATTTTTGTTCTAACTTTGGTCATAAGGCTATGGATTGTAGATTCTATGGAAGAAGAAGGGCTGGAAGCCCCAATGACTCAGTTAGATGCTGGACATGCAATCAAGTCGGACATGTTGCCGCCACATGTCACACATTGAGATGCTACACCTGCAGTGGTTTTGGACACAAAGCCCATAAATGTGCCAGTCAAAGAAGTCAACCAAGAAGGAGTACTCCATACATATCAGCAAGAAGATTTGAAGATCAGAAGACAAATGTCTACAGTCAGGGACACTCTCAAGCATGGAGAAATGAAGTTGATCACAGAAGTGTTGGAAGTTCCAACAGCTCAGTCAGATGTTGGTCATGCAACAATATTGGTCACATTGCTGCACATTGTCGTAAGATGAGGTGTTATAGCTGCAGTGGCCTTGGGCACAAAGCTCAAGATTATTGGAGTACACGGAAACAACCCTTGAGAAACTTCCTATATAGCTCATCAAGGACAGCTGGTACAAATGAAGGAACAAATGCTCAAAGGATAGATGTCAAGAAGCAAGTATGGATGAGGAAGACCGAGCAGTTGCAGATAGAAGAGGTTGATCAGAGCAGGGAGGATGGCTGCCATACGGCAAGCCAAGTGTAAGGTCTCTCAAAGACCTTAGCACACCTTGAGTTCATAAGGCTGGAGGACGAACTCAACGAAGAAAGGATGGTTACTCCAGACATACAGACAAGTCCTAGGATCGTGCATATTGACAGGGGGAGCAAATACCAGTGAGCAGTGATCAGAGATCTCAGACACAGGTATGTGGACACCCTTTGCCATTGATGCCAAAGGGGGAGAAATGAAAACAAAGGGAGAGATGAAGACAAAAGGGGAGCATGCTCATAGGGGGAGCATGAGTTGTCATCAATGACAAAGGGGGAGATTGTTGATGAAATTGTCCTTGATGCCAACATGGACTTGCAGTGGCTCCACAGGATGTCATTGATGCCACCAAGTTCCACCTACAGTGCCTTGATCGCCTTGATCTCTTACAGAGTGGGTTTGTGCTTTGAAGCACCTTGTACCTAGTTGATAAGGTCTCTGTACCCACAAGATTGGATCTTGATGCCACCACCTTGCTGAAGATGTTGAAGACCCTGCTGATGATGCTGAAGACCCTGGAGATGGTCCTGAAGCCTTGATGGATGTTGGAGAAGCCCTAGATGGGCGGAAGAAGCATTAATGACCCATTCTATGGTCATTCATGCAATGATGATGTCATGGGTCCCTGGGAGAAGGTTTGGCAAATCCACATGTGATGTCTTGATGTATCTTGACCATAGAGGTCCCCGTGCATGGCTAAGGTGGTTGAAGAAGCCCATGAAGTGCCCTCACTTGGTGGTTTGATGGTCCTTGCATTCTTGAAGGTTCATGGGGTCTTAGAACCCTTGGAGATGGTTTTAGGGCATGAGGAAGTCTTTGCACCCACTTATATGGTGGCATGATGGCACTTTGGTGATGACAACCATGTTAAAGAAGTCCACCTTGAAGATGATGACAATCTTGTTGAAGAATCCCTCTTCTACTTGTTGACTAACATGGATCTTATGTTTTGAAGCCCACAAACTTTAAAGGAAGCACGCTCTTGCTCATGACATGTGTATGGAAGCCCTAGTGGCTTAATGGAAAGTTGAAACCCTTTGATGGTAAGATGGAGGTCACCCCTACACATAAGCACTTGAGGTTGATCCTTGAAGAAACCATGGGTTAACAACAAAACAAGAAACCCCCCCCAAAAAAAAACCATGGTAAGGTTGACTTTGAATATGGACAAACACTAAAGTCAACTTTGAAGATTGTATGACAAAGACAAAATAAAAACAAAAAAAATATGTCAAGTCGGCTCAGTATAAATAAGATATTAAAAATTAAAAATTGCAATTTCATAGCAGGTCGGCTCACATATATTATGGAAAAACGAGTATAAATACCCTCTCAAGTCTTCACTTTTGCAACGTGAAATTTCGGTGGAATGCTCTGAGATTTTTCGGGTGTCTATGGACTGAGGCAAGCTCGCCTGTATTGTTCAACTGAGGCAAAATTCGTGGGCTATAGACTGAGATTTTTCGGGTGGAGAAGAGGACAGCCACAGGCCTGATTTATAAAAACTTTTACTGCAGTGAAGAAGATTTTTTTGGTCTGATTTTAAGGAGTTTGAAATTCGGGTTTACTGTGGAAGCTATTGAGGAAGTCGCAGCAAACTAAAGCCTTTCATCCAACTCTGATTTCGGGTCTCTTTCTCTGAGGTAACTATAGAAAAGAAGTCTGAAATTCGAGTATGTAGAGGAGGTCGGAAATTTCGCAGCTTATCATCCTAGAATGTTGACTGAGGCAAGATGACTGTGTAAACTCGGTAGCTAACAACAGACATTTTTTTTCTATGTTTTAAGCACATCAACAGTCCTGGGGTAGATGGTGATGAGGTCGCTCTTGTAAGATAAAATGATGCCCTAACTAGTTGACTGTGAAATTCGAAGGCAGCCAAAGCAATGATCTTTGCAGATCCGAATTTTGTGTAAATTTGCAGACCTGAGTTCATCCACAAAGATCTTTTATTTGGGTGTTTAACAGTGTTTTAAGTAATGTTCTTATTATTGCCCTTCTTCCACAAACAGGTAAGAAAAGAACAGGACCGAAGTTTGAATTTTTTGGTTGTGAAGATTCTCGTTAAGCTAATCTGATTTGAATTAGATTGAAGCTTTGAATTCGGAAGAGGTGACCAATATAGCAGCATACATGAGCATGTTCTTGAATTAAGTTTTATAAATTTGAATTTGGTGATGAAGACAACTTACTAGGGAAGCCGCAACATTTAAAGAAGATTAAACTCAGGCTACAGTGATCACAGTTTAGGCTTATTTCTTATGGCAGCAATACATGTAGAGTGCATATAAGCACAGGCATAGCAGAGAACAAAAGGCATCGCAGCCACAGGAGCTACATCACAGTCCTCAGGCATCCAAGGTTCTCATCTCTGTAACCTTCAAGAAGGTATGAGCATAGATCAATATTTGAAGTTGATTAAGCATCATTGTAAAGATAATCAGGCCCAGGCATTCCTCTAGAAGAAGATCATTTCGAGCACAGCATAAGATAAGTTGTGATCTCTGTCAAGAAAAATGAAGTTCATTAATATGATGATTTGATGCATGAGGATGATGTCTTGTACACCTTGATGCATACACCTTTTGAGGATGATGTAGATTGAAGTATGTATACAATGAATGCTATTATACCAAACTAGATGCTGTGTACCTTAAGATGATTTGTGCAGTCTATGATGAACGCGTATGCTACAATGAAACAGTCCTAGGTTGAGACAAGTTTTAAACACTGAGAGTGATGATGGTATCTACAGTCCTACATACACAGTCAAGTGATATATATGTATATACAGTATGATGATCTTCTACAGTGACAAGTGATAAGACTTTGAAGATCTTGATGCAAAGTAAGTCAAGTCAGTAATTCACACAGTTCGAGGACCTTGTACAAGGTATGTATTGTGAAGAGTGATGTATGAGGATGATATATGATGAAAGCATCCAAGTAGCAGCATAAATTCTGAAGGCAGCAACAGATCTGAGTCTGGGATACAGTCTAAAGCCATTCACACAATCAGAGTAGATCTTGGTTGAGGCCCCAGTTCCAGTTTCTTGACAAGTTTGTATAAAGTTTAAACGATCTTTTTTAGGGTTTGAACAGTCTGAGTTACAGCCTGCTTGGTTGAGTTTGAACTTGTCTAGGTGAAGAGTTTCTAGAAGGCCTCTCTAACTTCAGTGACAAAGTGTGATTTGGCAACAGATTTGACAAGTGACATTATAGTGAAAGCAGTTGTTCAATGATAGTGACTGGACTGAGATTTGGACAGTTTATCTTGAAATGATATGACAGAGATAAGATGAGCTTGACAATGATTGCTATGATGTGACAGTGAAAAAGAAGATGAAGTACTAATCAAAGGTTGATTAGCAGCAGTGATGAGGAGAAGAGTGGTGTTGAGCAGTTGACCAACAGATGAAGTATTGACCAAAGGTTGTTTAGCAGCAGTGTTGATAAAGAGCATAGATTGATGATTAGTGATAGGAGCTGTATAATGACTTGACAGTGAGCAGCGTTGATGATGAGCAGAGATAATGAGCAATGTTGATGATGAGCAGATGAGCATGAGCAGAGACAGTTGACAGCAGATTAAAGAGACAAGTGATTGATGAGATGATGTGACAGTAAGCTTTAATTTGAAAAGCAAGCTTGTCTTGCTTTTGAGGTTAGGATACCTCAAACCCTTCTTAGCAGGGTCTAAGAAAACCAGGCAGGGTCCTGGATGCAGAGTAGGTGCTCTTCATATCAGTAGGTGCTGATTTTACTTCACGGTTGTAGCTGGACCAAAACTAATATAAAAAGATTACAAATTTATATGGTGTTGTGTCCTTTTGTGTTATGGTTCTTGATGATTCAAATGCTTATGATATGTTTATGAAATGATTATGAGATTGGTAGAATGATGAATTGGTAGTGAATTGTGACAAGCTAAGAAAAGTTTTAAAATTGGCTTCGCACTGATTCACCCCCCCCTCTCAGTGTCTAACACTTAGATGTTATTGCAAACTTTAGATCACATTGCTTTGTTACTTGTAATATTTTATCTTTGCACACCCATAAGGTTTCTTGTGTGGTTTCGTTGTTAATCCCAATTGCTTAACTACTTCTTATGAAATGAGATTAGCTTGGGATCCACTATCTATGAGTGTGTCGATCTTAATTTGTTTTGTAATCACCTTTATATGAAACAATGTATTCCTTTTTTTATCCTTAGAATTGACATGATCTTTAGAAGTAGAAGCACATGAAGAGCCAATGTTCGAATCATTACCAATATTAGCTTTACCTTTCACACCTACGATTGTTATCTTTGTTTTGTCCTCGGAATCTGATCCAAGGTCCTCAATGATAACCACGGCCTTTTGCTTCCCTTTCCGATCCTTAAACCACTTCGATTCAATTCTGGATGTAGTACCCAACACTTTGCCTCTTCGTGCCCTTGGTTTTGACAATGCGAGTATGTAGGCCTCTCATCACTTTTCCTTATTGTAGCTGCATGTTTACCTTTCCCTTTTGCCTTGCCTTCTTTTGCCTGGCTGGATTCATCTGAAGAAACATCATGAACACTCTTCCCTTTGGATTCAATGTGCTTAGCTTGCACACATACCTCGTCAAGGTTAGTAGGATTAAACATAAGTATTGTATGACGTAAATAACTATGTAATCCTCCAATAAATTTAAGAAGAGTTTCCTGAGTGTAAAGAGGTATACCCAAAATCAAAGCTCTCTTTCTGAATTCCTGAGTGTACTCTTGTACATTTTGACCTTTACCTTGCCTTAATTTTTGCTAATCCATCATGGCTTGCTGTATGTAACATAATGGATAAAATTGTTTTTTTAACGCAGCTGTAAATTCATACCAGGAAGAAATAATTTTACCTTTTATGAGGTCTTCCTGTTTCCTACTCTCTCACCAGATGAGTGCGGTGCCTCCATGACAGAAAGTAGCCAATTGGATCTTTGCTTTATCATTTGTAAGCTTCTGGATCTTGAAATATAGCTCAATATGCCTTATCCAATCATCTAGTTTTTTTGCTTTTAGTTCACCATTAGGCAAATCAAACTTAATGTCAAGTTTCAAATAAGGTAAATCAGACTTAGCCTTCTCAGGTTGTTTCTTTGAATTTGAAGAAGCAATAATGGAGCTTTCAGAAGAAGAAGAAGATGGAGAAGAAGGCTCAGAAGGGTCTCCTCCTTTTCCCAAAGCATTATTCTCTGCTTTCTCCTTCTTTGTTTTCTTCTTTTCCAACCTCTCTTGACAATTTGCAAACAATTTTTTTCTATGGCTGCCATCTAATAGAAAGCCTTGCGGAAGGCCTTCTCATCTTCTCCTCGGTAGTCTTCATCTGCCATTTTCTCTCGTCGATGTGCACGTCCAATTTCTGGATTGAAAGTCTCAAGTACACCTTCACCTCACTTTAGCCTAGATCTCGTTAACATAAAATCACAATGCAATGGTTATTAAGCTTTGATGCCAAACTTGATTTGAAAATTTTTAGGATCTTTTTTAACGATTAATAATTGCATGTGAACTTCATGTCAGTTACTCATAAACATGCTTTAAAACTGAAATTTTTATGCTTAAACATACATACATAAGCAAATAAATAGTAAGCAAACCATGAAAATGATAGACAAAAGCTGATAGTGGAGTTCATCCCTCCTGAGTTACGTCTCCGGGCCACTTCCAATGGGAAGGCCGATCTTATTCAGTCTTCGGAGATTACAATAATGGGTTTTTGGAACCACTTCTGGTTTTTGTCAGTAACAAGCAAAAACAGACAACACCACTGCGATCCTCTTGAAATTTTGAGAAAAATGAGTATAAACTCAACCAGGTTTTCCTGAGGCCTCCTCTGGCACACAAATCGAGAAACTCTTCTTGCATAAAAGACAAAATAGTACAAATTCCACCTCGAAATTCGTGCCCATTAATGTGTATGAACCTCGAGAAGTATGCCAAAGTGCCTTGGGATCTGTGCATAAACCACCTCGAGGACTATGCAAAACCGTCTTGGAAAATGTGCAAAACCCCCTTGGGAATCATGCCCATATCGTGCCTCGAATTTTGTGCAAATCGCCCTGTTCTCTGTCTCAAAAGCTGTGCCCAAACCATGGTTTTATAGTGGTTTTTAGGTTGTTTTGGGGAGTGGACAGGAGCCACGTGCCTGTTTTTTGCCCAAAAATCCACTTGCAACATAAAAGGTGGATCCACCGCTTACCACCCAACATATGGGCGTTGGCCCAGTGGTAAAGGCGGTGTGTTATGGGGGCAGAGGTTTCGGGGTCAAACCCGCGGGCCTCTCCCTCTCCTTCATTGTTTTGTTGAACCGTTTGAATGGAGGTTTGTTGGGATTGGACTGTGCGGTGGCGTTGGTGTTGGACTCTGCGTTGGCATGTGACATGGCATATGACTTGGACTTTGTTGGTGTGTTGGCATTTGAACTTTGCATTGAATCTTCCATTGGCCTCGGTGTTGGCCACGGGGTGGAGGGCTAGGCCCTTGGCCCCACCCCTTTTCCCAACCAAACTCCATTCAACTTCATATAGAACCTTTGCTCTATGACTAATAAGGAACATGTGTGGGAGCTTTGGCTAGAGGAGTTCTGCGAGGTCTTTGGTCGGGCTTTGGAGGTCCTGGGTTCGAAACCATTACATTAACCATATTTTTTGCCAAACTAACCATTTTTTGTCATTTTTGCACATTTTTGTCGAAAATTCAAACCTTAAAAACTTCTGCAACCAGAGGCCGTTTCGCACGAAACAAGCGTTGACGAAAAGCTGTCGATGAGCTCTTTTACCCTATAAGCTTTATTACAACTTTTGAAGACTTCTACTTTGATCGACCATTGAAAGATCCTCTAGGATCATACAAGGGATGAAATTACTTAAGCTCCAACTTAAGTTTTAAAACCAAAGTGCTTAAAGAGTCACATGACTGTCCAGCGGCAGAACACGTAGGGTTTTTCAAAACCTATTATAATGCAAGGTAGTCATTTTTTTGGAAGGGTATGAATGCTGACATTCAAAAGTATGTTACAGAATGTGACATTTGTCAGAGAAATAAAAATGAGAATATCTCAAGTCCTGGGCTACTCCATCTGTTACATATCCCAAACTAGAAATAGGAAGAAATTTCAATGGATCTCATTGAAGGTTTACCCATGTGAGATGGGAAGGACAAAATATTAGTAGTAGTGGATAAGTTGACCAAATATGCACATTTTATCGGGGTAAGAAAAACCAACTCCTCCAAAGAAACAACCGAAGCATTTTGCAAGAATGTCTACAAGTTGCATGGGTTTCCGAAGATTATCGTTAGTGACAGAGACGCCACGTTTAAAGGAAATTTTTGGAGAGAATTTTGCAAACAAATTGGAACATCACTTAACGTGAGCTGAGCTTACCATTCCCAAACAGATCGCCAAACATAAATCATCAATAAATGTTTAGAAACCTTCCTACGCTGTTTTGTAACCGACAAGCAAAATAAATGGTTTCAATGGTTGCATCTCGCTGAATGGTGGTATAATTCCACTTATCACACATTTGCCAAAATGACTCCATTCCAAGCTCTCCACATATGTAAACCCCCAAAATGGAAGGATCTCGTTACCAACCAAGCAAGAGTTGCATCCGTAAGTGACCATTTAGAAGAGAATAAAACAGTCGTTCAAATACTTAAAGAGAATCTAAATACCACTAGAAATCGAACGAAACAACAAGCAAATCAACATCTAACAGAAAAAGAATTTGAAGTTGGAGATTGGGTGTTTGTAAGACTACAACCCTATAAGCAGTTAACATTTCAACAAGGAGGAAAGAATAAACTAGCTCCAAAGTTTTATGGTCTATATTCGATCAACAAGAAGATTAGTTATGTGGCAGATGCATTGGAATTACCAGCTATAAGTCGAATCCACAATGTTTTTCATGTATCATGTCTAAAGAAGGCCATAGGTCAACACCAAAAAGCACAAACAATGCTCCCCTTGTTAGATGAAGAAGGATGAATTATTTTCAAGCTGGAATCTATTATTGCTACCAGAGAAAAGAGACTAAGAACTTGAGTAATTAAAGAGTATCTTATCCAATGGAAAAATCTTCTTGAAGAAGATGCATCATGGGAATCAAAATGCTTCTGCAAACTACATCCCTCATTACCATTGCTTTGAGGACAAAGCAAAATTTAAGAGAGAGGCAATGTTACGGAAATTAACATCAAATAATTATTAATTATTCATATTTAATATAAATTGCAATTTATTAATTTTAAAGGATGCAACCCTTTAAATAACGCTCAAAGCCCTATATAAGGCAAGCGATCATTGTAATATTTCATCATTCAGAAAATATATATTATTCATTTCTTCAATTCAATTTTTTTGTAATAGATTTTCTCCTTCAAATTAGTTTATCATTAACTTAATCATAGCTTACAAGGCAACCTCCATAGTTGCTAAAAACCAACATTTGTACAATAAACAAATTCACCTCAAACTTGAGGTTTGCAATATCCTGAAAAATTTATGCCCACACAAAAAATCGAGGAACAACACCATTTTACAACCTATTGCTGTACCAATCTGCACAACTGTACATATCTATTGTATGGATCTGTATGATTGTACTTATCTACTGTACGACTTACTATACGAACTATAATGTATGCCTTGTCTTTACCAACTACTTCTGTTGTTGTTAGCCTCTCGATTGATGTACTATCCTCTTTCTTCGATCATTGTCCATGTTAGATAAAACCGTGTAATAAACACTTTATCTTGACCCGCCTTTATACTTGAGATGAAACCCTGATCTCACATTGAGATGTACGGTTGAGATTAATCTAAATCACTAATTTATAAATACACTTTACTAGACTAAATCAACTAAATGTAAGATTTTTACTTTATTCCTAAAATGAATTACAAAATAGAATTAACTTGAACTACTTCCATCACATTCACACTGAACCTATGCAAAAGTTTTTGTCTGAGCTACATTCTTCAACACTCCCTCTTAGCAAGGAAAGAATTTTGCACCAATCCAAGTTTGTCTATGAATGCTTCAATCTTCCCTTTTGCTAAGGGCTTGGTTAGAATATCAACAACTTGCTGACTTGTGGGTATATACTAGAGCTTTATTGCTCCCTTTTGAATCCTATCTCGAATGAAGTGATATCTGATCTCTATGTGCTTGGATCTATCATGAAACACTAGATTCTCAAAGAGTTTGATACAACTCTGATTATCACAGTAAATCACCATGTGATCCAACTCCTTATTAACTAATCTTGCAAGCAACTTGTGAAGCCAGATGGCCTCACAACCAGTAGTATTGCCTGCCATTTACTTTGCCTTTGTTAAGCTGAGTGCCACAAAAGTCTGCTTCTTGCTAAACCAGGATCATTGTTGATCCCAAGCTAAATAACCCCCTTGGTGCTTTTCCTGTTTGATGCACTACTTGCCCAGTTTGAGTCTATATACCTTTGAAACTTCACCTCACTATCTCCAAGATAACTCAAACCATACTCCACTGTGGCCCTCAAGTATTTGAGCACATGTTTTGTTGCTACATAATGCTCGTGTCTTGGCTCCACCATGAATTGACTCATGGTGTGCACTGCAAAACATATAACTGGCCTAGTGTTGATCAGATACGTCAAGGAACCTATCAACGGCTTGTGCTTTGTGGGATCCACCATATTTGAATCTAAAGTTGTTAACCTTCTTCATATTAGTGATAGTAGGGGTGGCCATAGGTTTGTAGTCTTTAGGATCTCGACTGCATACTTACCTTGCCCAAGGAAAATCTCCCCTAGTCTTTGCCAAACCTCCAACCCTACGAAGTAATGCATCATGCCAATATCCTTCATCTTGAACTCAACTACCATGTCTTCCTTGCACCTTGCAATGAGCTTCTTTGGATGTGTAAGAAACAGGTCATCTACATACAACACCAAAACAAGTAGATCAACCCCAAAATATAAAATATAAGTTAGGATCTACTTCACTTTTGGTGAAGCACATGCATTGTAGGTATCTATTAATGTTGGAATAACATGCTCTTGGTGCTTACTTGAGTCCATACAATGCTTTTTTAGCTTGCAAATATGGGACTCCTTCCCACTGATCTCAAAGCCTTGAGGCTTCTCCATGTACACACTTCTTCCTCAATTATCCCATTGGGGAAAGCTGTCTTCACATCCATTTGATGTATCCTCCATCCCATAAGGAAAATTGAAGACATCACTGCTCTAATGGAAGTGTACATGGCAACTGGAGGACAAGTCTCCTTATAGCCCACTCCCTCTTTCTAAATGAACTCTCTTGCCACAAACCTTTCTTTATACTTCTCTTTGTTGTTATCTGTAGCATGCTTGATCTAGTAGATCCACTTGGAACTCACCACTATTTTCCCCTTCGAACTTGGCACAATGTTTCATAGATCATTCTCCATGATGGAGGTGTACTCCTTCATCATGACACACCTCCAGGCCCATTGGTCCAATGCCTCTTGAAAACTAGAAGGCTTGGAATCTACGATGTTGCTCATCAATGCCATGTAGTTTGGAAACCTCCAACCCTACGAAGTAATGCATCATGCCAATATCCTTCATCTTGAACTCAATTACCATGTCTTCCTTGCACCTTGCAATGAGCTTCTTTGAACCTGTAAGAAATAGGCCATCTACATACAACACCAAAACAAGTAGATCAACCCCGATAAATATAAAATTTAAGTTAGGATCTACTTCACTTTTGGTAAAGCACATGCATTGTAGGTATCTATTAATTTTGGAATAACATGCTCTTGGTGCCTGCTTGAGTCCATACAATGCTTTTTTAGCTTGCAAATGTGGGGCTCCTTCTCACTGTTCTCAAAGCCCTGAGGCTTCTCCATGTACACATTCCTTAATTATCCCATTTTGGAAAGTTGTCTTCACATCCATTTGATGTATTCTCCATTCCATAACGAAAACTAAAGACATCACTTCTCTAATGGAAATGTACATGGCAACTGGAGCACAAGTCTCCTTGTAGTCCACTCCCTCTTTCTAGATGAACCCTCTCGCCACAAGCCTCTCTTTATACTTCTCTTTTCTGCCATCTGTAGCATGCTTGATCTTGTAGAGCCACTTGGAACTCACCACTGATTTCCCCTTCGAACTTGGCACAACATTTCATAGATCACTCTTCATGATGGAGGTTTACTTCTCCACCATGGCACCCCTCTAGACCTGTTGGTCAAATGCCTCTTGAAACCTAGAAGGCTTAGAATCTAAGATGTTGCTCATCAATGCCATGTAGTTTGGAAACTTCTTTCGATGTCTACTCTCCCTGAATGTGCTTCTAGGAGTCTCAACATGATCCTGAGCATATCTCTCAATGTCTGAGTGAATCATTGAGGCCTCTTGATAAAATTGGTAGGAGCTGGTGGCTCCTCCTCTGCACCTGAAGGCTACTCCTCATCCTCTATCATTGGAATAGGCTCATGAGATTCCCTAAATGCAAAGTGTTCCTCAAACTTTAAATCCTTTCTTCCATTGTCTTTCTCTGCTTTGGAATAAACCTTGTAGGCCTTTGAAGTCTCAGAGTAACCAACAAACAAACCCTTCTTGCTGGATGGCTCCAACTTGGTCCTCTTCTCTATTGGTATATAGATATAAATTGGATAACCAAAGCTGCAAAAAATGACTCACGTTTGGTGAACTTCACACTAGTGAATGCCTTCTTTGGTGTATTGTCCTCCAAGATCTTGCGAGTACAACTATTTTGGATGTAGAGTGTTGTGTTGCATGCTTCTGCCCATAGAAACATCACTAAATCTTGGTCATGAATCATGGCCTTAGAAACCCATATGATGGATCAATTCTTTTGCTTTGCAACCCCATTTCATTGTGAGTTGCATGGAACAATCAACTCCCTCTTGATTCCTGCATCCTTGCAAAAACCCTTGAACTCCTTGGAGGTATACTCATCCACATTGTTCAATCTCAAAACTTTGATCTTCTTCCCTGTTTGGTTTTGACTAGAGCATTGAACTCTTGAATCCTGTTAGGGACCTCGTTCTTGGTCTTTAGGAAGTAGATCCAAGTTTTGGGAGAGAGGTCATCAATGAAGGAAACATAGTACATGCTTCTTGTTGATGTAATTATAACTTCGGAATGTATACACTTGTATTTCTTATGTATTGTAACCCGATGTTTATTCCGGGATGTATTTGTAATGTACTTGAGTCATGTCATGCCCCGAGGTTCCCATCGGGAGTTTCTATAATGTAAACAAGTCATGTCAAGTCAAGGTGGGTAACCCTCCTATTGTCTAAGGGTTAAAGTCCACGCAGTTCCGGGGCACTAGGGTTATTAGACTCACCTAGTGAAGTCGACCCTAGTTAGGTTTAGTCAAGTCGGGAATTAGTATAAATAGAGAGCTAGCCTCTCTATTTATCACACATTCACTCACACTCAGTTGTAGCGCATAGCTGAGGAAGAGAAAGACACTGGGAGAAGGAAGAAAGAGGTTACTGCTGTCGGGAGATCATCTTACTATTTTTTTTGGGGCTTTCACTTTTGGTGCTGATTCTATCTTTGAGGAAGTTGTGGGGTTTTCTCCATTTATGGTTTCCCCGAGGAAAAACACTGTGTTCATTGTCTCTTGTGTTTGATTGCTGTGCTTGTTGTTCTCTCAGTTAAAGATCCTAATGATATGCTAGCTTAATGTTAAAAATCTAACATGGTATCAGAGCTAACCTGAGAAGAAGACACTGTGCAGCTGCGGGAACTAGGGCTTGCTAGTTTGTGGATCTCTCTCCACAGATTTTCAGCAAAAGAAGGTTGGAATAACTCTCTTCCCTAGGGCGCATCTTTCTGTCGAAGCAGAATCCAATTCTGAGGTTTTTTCAGTTTTGGACCCGACACTACTGCCGTAAATTAGGGCTTTCCACAGAAGTGAAATTTTTCAGTGAGCCCATGCCTGGATTAATCTCCTCCTCAAAATCGAAGTTAGGGATCAAAATCAAAGCATTTGGTTGGACAGGACTTCGGAAAAGCAAAACCCTAATCTGCTCCTGAACCAGCACTACAGGATTTCAGCTCCAAATCCAGATCCGACATCTTGACTTGGTAAGATCTAAATCTTTTGTATTTCCATTTGAGGTTCTCAGTTAAGATGTCTCATCATACCAAGCTTGATGGAAAGCTTGAAGGAGTTGATAACTTTCGAGCCTGGAAGTATAGGATCTCCCTGGTCCTGGAAGAAAATGAGTTGGACTCCTATATCAATGAAGAGGTTTCCGTTCCAGAGGGAGATGAGGCCAAGGCCTTACACAAGAAGTTGGTTATGGCAAAGAGGATTATTGCTGATTCAATCAAGGATCACTTCATACCACAAGTGTCCTCCCTAAAGACACCTAAAGCTATGTTTGATGCCCTAACCAAATTGTTTGAAGGGAAGAACATAAACCGGAAGATGACTCTGAGAAACCAACTGAAGAATGTGAAGATTCAGAATGCAGAGACCATCTAGTCTTACTTCCCTAGAGTTTCTCAGATCAAGGAACAACTGGAAGCAGTAGATGAAGAAGTGGAAAATGCAGAGATTGTAATGACCACCTTGAATGGTCTCCCTAGGATATGGGACTCTTTCATTCAAGGTATTTGTGCCAGAAAGAAGTTTGTCAAGTTTAGCAGACTTTGGGAAGAATGTTCACAAGAAGAAGCTCGGATAGCAGCTCGAGAAGAGAAGATGGGAAGTGAAGATCAAGCTCTCACAGCTCAATCCAAGAAACCCAGAAGGGACCATCATCATCATCATTCTAAAGGTAAGCACTCTTCCCACAAGAAATCTCAACTCAGATGTTATACTTGTGATGAAATAGGACACTTTGCAACAGATTGTCCTAAAAGCAAAAGAAAGCTTCACAAGAAGAAAAACAACAAGAGAAGACATCATGCTCATGCTGCAGAGGATGATGAACCTTCCACAAAGAAGACCAAATATGAAAGTGAAAATTCTTCTAGTGATGAAGAATATGTTTTGATTTCCGCTCTCACAGGAAATATCATACATGGAAGCAATGATTGGCTTATAGACAGCGGGGCTTCCAAGCATATGATAGGATTCAAGGAATCCTTTGTGAGACTATCAGAACATGAATCACCTCACAAGGTGAAGCTCGAAGATGACTACCAATATCCAATAAAAGGTAGTGGGGGATCCTCCTATAAGCTAGACTTTGGAAAGTCTATTACAATGAAGGAAGTATTGTTTGTACTAGGACTAAAGAAGAACCTTCTCTCCATATCTGCATTAGATGCAAAAGGAATGAGGGTTGCATTTATAGATGGTCAAGTCATCATGTGGCCAAGAGGAAAGACTATTGATGATGCAGTAGTGATTGGAGAACAAGGAGGATTGTATAAATTGAAGGGCCATCTAGAACAAGTCTTGGTTATGACACAGTAGAGCAAAATGAGCTTTGGCACAGAAGGCTTGCACATGTGCATTACAAAGCACTACCACTTGCAAGCAAAGCTGTTGAAGGTCTTCCAGAAATTCAAGCAAGACATGATGGGGTTTGCAAAAGATGTGCGAAAGGAAAGAACACGAAGAAGACATTTCCAAGTAGCAAAAGCAAAGCAAAAGGAATCTTGGAAATCATCCACTCCGATGTCTGCGGACCAATGTCATCAAGTTCATTAAGCGGGTATATATACTATGTTTCCTTTATTGATGGCTTTTCTAGGAAGACATGGATTTATTTCATGAAGAACAAAGATGAAGTATTCAGCAAGTTCAAGGAATTCAAAGCCTTGATTGAGAACCACACAGAAAAGAAGATTAAGACCTTTCGATCAGATAATGGTGGAGAATTCACATCAAATGAATTCAAAGAGTTATGCAAAGACTCAGGGATTAAGAGGGAGTTGTCCACTCCATACAATCCACAACAGAATGGGATTGCAGAAAGGAAGAATAGAACTATCATGGAAGTTGCAAGAGCAATGCTTCATGATCAAGATCTTCCTATGCATCTATGGGCAGAAGTTGCTAGAACAACGGTGTATGTACAGAACCGTACTCCACACAGAGTACTCGAGAACAAGACTCCTGAAGAAGTCTTCTCCAGCAAGAAACCATAAGTCAGCCACCTTAGAATATTTAGCTGTCCTGTGTACATACACATTCCAAAAGAGAAGAGAACAAAACTAGATCCTTCAGGAAAGAAGGGTATATTTGTGGGATACTCTGAAAGCTCGAAGGCTTATAGAATATACTTCGCAAGATTCAAGAAGATCAACATTAGCAGGGATGTGACATTTGATGAAGACACAACTTACAACAAATCCAGAAAGAAACCCACTGAAGAACCTGAAGAAGCAGAAGCACCCAGAATTCATGATACAACCATGAATGAAGAAACTCAAGAAGAAGATCGAGAATTTGAAGAACCACAAAGACCTGTAGATCCACCTCAGGAGAAGAATCCTCACAAGAGGAAACCTGCTTGGGTACGAGAAGCTATCCAAGGTGCGGAAAGATATGGGGCTCCAGAAGAAAATCACAGAGAAAGAAAGAGGACCAGATCCTGCTCCGGATATGTAGCATTATTATGTGATTTCATCGATGAAGAACCTTCCAACTATGAAGAAGCGACAGAACGGAAAGAATGGAAGAATGCTATGATCGAAGAGTACCAATCGATCATGAAAAATGATGTTTGGGATGTTGTCCCAAGACCAGAAGAGAAGTCAATTGTAACTTCCAAATGGATCTACAAGATCAAGCATGCTGCAGACGGTAGCATAGAAAAATATAAAGCAAGATTTGTTGCTCGTGGTTTATCCCAGAAAGAAGGAATAGATTATGAAAAAACTTTTGCACCTGTAGCCAGATACACTTCTATCAGATCAGTACTTGCTCTAGCTGCAGTGATGAAATGGAAGATACACCAGATGGATGTCAAGACTGCTTTCTTGAATGGTGTAGAAGAGGAAGTGTATGTGGAACAACCACTCGGTTTTGAGACACATGACAAGGAGTCTCATGTATGTAGATTGAAGAAAGCCCTGTACGGTTTGAAACAGGCACCCAGGATATGGTACGACAGAATTGATAGCTTTCTATTTAGTCTGGGCTTTACCAAAAGTAAAGCAGACTCCAACCTTTACTACAAGGTTGAAGATGGCAACCCAGTAATGCTCCTACTGTATGCAGATGATTTGTTTGTAACAGGTATGGATGGGTTGATTACTGATACGAAGAGAAAGCTTGCTGTCGAGTTCGAAATGAAAGATTTGGGAATGATGCACTATTTTCTAGGCATGGAGGTGTGGCAGAATGCAGATGGAATTTCCCTGGGACAAGGGAAATATACGGTAGAGATCCTGAAGAGGTTCGGGATGATGGACTACAAGGCCATGACCATACCTATGGCATCGAACCTGAAGCTATTGAGTGATGCTTCATCAAAAGCAGTTATGCTACGATGTATCGTCAGATGATTGGGTCCTTGATGTACTTCACGAACACGAGACCAGATATTTGCTTTGCTGTGAACACCTTGAGCCAGTTCCTGACAGATCCGAGACATGTTCACTTGATTTCTGCAAAGCATATTCTGAGGTACCTAAGGGGTACGATTGATTATGGGCTCAAGTATGAGGCGAGTCAGAAGATTAACCTAGAGGGTTATGTTGATTCAGATTGGGCAGGCAGTGCCATCGATAGGAAGAGCACTTCAGGGTGTTGCTTCAGTATGGGATCAAGTGTGATCTCTTGGTTTAGTAGGAAGCAATCCCGTGTGGCACTGAGTACAGCTGAAGCAGAGTATGTCGCAGCTTGTTCAACTAGTTGTGAGGCAGTATGGCTAAGGAAGCTACTGTCTGATTTATTTGATCTCCAGTTGGATGCTACTTGTATATATTGCGACAACCAGAGTTGTGTGAAGTTGTCGAAGAACCCGGTGTTCTATGACAAGTCGAAGCATATCGAGATCAAGTATCACTATATCAGGGATATGGTGCAGAGGGGAGCAGTGAAGCTCCAGTATGTTGCGACGGAGGAACAGATAGCTGATGTGTTGACGAAGCCATTGGCTAGGGTGAAGTTCGAGTACTTTAGGGAGAAGCTTGGTGTTCTCTAGATCGAGGTTTCCTCCAAGGGGAAATGATGAGACCCAGAGCCATTCTGACATGGTGAGAGGATTGGTTCCTTCCATGGTCAGATGTAAGGGTTGAGCCATTCTGTCCTGGTGAGAGGATTGGTTCCTTCCATGTTAGATATGAGTGCTGAGCCATTCTGATATGACTGTAGGATTGGTTCTTACATGATCAGATATAAGGGCTGTTGCCATTCTTGGAATGGAGGTGCCTGGTCAGTTACCAGGAATACTTGGTCTAGGACTAAGGGCCTTTCTGAAATGACTGTAAGATGTAGTCTTACATGATCAGATGTGAGCGCATGGCCATTCTGATGTGATTGAGGGATTGGTTCCCACTTGATCAGACATAAGGGCCGATGCCATTCTCTGGGAGAATGGAGGCACCTGGTCAGTTACCAGGTAGCTCAGTCTGGGACTGGGGGCCATTCTGATATGACTGTGGGATGTGTTCTCACATGATCAGATGTGAGTGTAGGGCCATTTTGACGAGTAGGTCAGATATAAGTGCTGGGCCTCTCTGATGAGTAGGTTAGATATAAGTGCTGGGCCATTCTGACGAGTAGGTCAGATGTAAGGGCCGAGGGCCATTCTGACATGGGAGAGGATGAGGTTCCTTCCATGGTCAGATGTAAGGGCTGGGCCATTCTGACATGGTGAGGGGATTAAGTTCCTCTCATGGTCAGATGTGAGTGCTGGGCATGCCTTTCTGACGAGTCAAGGTCAGATGTAAGTGCTGGACGGGCCGTTCTGACGTAGGGTCAGATATAAGCGCTAAGAAAGACCTACATGGAGGCTAGGCCTACACCCAGCATGAAAAAGGGCAAGCTCTGTAGAACTTCCTGTGACGAGAAGAATCATGAGATAGCACCCGTGATGATTTCAGTGATGATGATCCAGCAGTGATGATCCAGATCGAGTGATGATCTAGATTCAGTGATGATGTCTAGTGATGATCCAGATCGAGTGATGATCTAGATCCAGTGATGATGCTCTAGAGATGATCCCGATTGAGGGATGATCCAGATCCAGTGATGATGATCCAAATCGAGTGATGATCCAGATCTAGATGAAGATGACTTGAAGATAGAGATGACTTGAAGATGAAGATGATGAGGACTCGATGATGATCCAGATGATACAGAGAAGAAGACTTGTGCTGATAAATTGTGTCGAGAGAATACCTTCCTAGTTAAGAGGGAGTGTTGATGTAATTATAACTTCGGAATGTATTCACTTGTATTTCTTATGTATTGTAACCCGATGTTTATTCCGGGATGTATTTGTAATGTACTTGAGTCATGTCATGCCCCGAGGTTCCTATCGGGAGTTTCTATAATGTAAACAAGTCATGTCAAGTCAAGGTGGGTAACCCTCCTATTGTCTAAGGGTTAAAGTCCTCGCAGTTCCGGGGCACTAGGGTTATTAGACTCACCTAGTGAAGTCGGCCCTAGTTAGGTTTAGTCAAGTCGGGAATTAGTATAAATAGAGAGCTAGCCTCTCTATTTATCACACACTCACTCACACTCAGTTGTAGCACATAGCTGAGGAAGAGAAAGACACTGGGAGAAGGAAGAAAGAGGTTACTGCTGTCGGGAGATCATCTTACTATTTTTTTGGGGGCTTTCACTTTTGGTGCTGATTCTATCTCTGAGGAAGTTGTGGGATTTTCTCCATTTATGGTTTCCCTGAGGAAAAACACTGTGTTCATTGTATCTTGTGTTTGATTGCTGTGCTTGTTGTTCTCTCAGTTAAAGATCCTAATGATATGCTAGCTTAATGTTAAAAATCTAACACTTCTTAAGATTGATGCGACTGACATTGGGCATACTTGGAGCTCTTCTGGGCAGTCCTCTGGGTATAAACAATCCTAAAATCAGGTCTGGTTGCATCTTGAAGAGCTCTGTGCATAAGAAGGGCAATTCTGGGCATGCACAGCTCTATGGAAAGTGATGAGCAGTGGCAAAACAGTCCTAAACCATGAATTTTGAGCAGATATCAGCATGTAAACACATCAGTTTTGAATTCTGGCCAGGTCTGAAGTGAATCTGGGCAGTTTCATTCACATTTTTGGACATTTTTTACTCTGAACAACTGTCAAAATCAACCCTAGAATAAATCTGAGAAGTTCTGAATGAATTCTGGGCACTTTTAGGGTAATTCAGACCCTAGAACAACAATATGAACCCACAGTTAGCACAAGAGGAAGTGATATGTCCAAAGTTTTAAGGAATTTGTACCTTGGAACTGTTTTGAAGCTTGTTTGATGAGATTGTCCAGGCTATGGTGCAACGTTTCAGTGTTTCAGACCATATTAAGGCAACATCCACCCTTGAAGCATTGTTTTGCAGACTTGAAAACCCTAACCCTAATTCAGCTATATTATAGGGCATTTTTGCATGGCGAGTTTGCATGCACAATTATTTTGCAAATTTGTATGATATTGAGTGTGCGAGTCAGCACTATCATAGAACATTAGAGAATATCAGTATTTGGGATATTACACTGCCCCCCAAATCTGCTCCAAATTTTCTTGATAAGAGCATTCCCCATGATTCCGGTAGATTGATAACTACTGTCCATTTTTATCATTATGCTGGGGTGGACTGCCAATCTTACTGGGACATTCACCACCATGCCACAAATCTTTACTTCCCTGGAATCCATAGCGCAAATGTTCTTGTAGGGCCTTGAAACCTTCAACCCGAACCTTTTCATCACAACTAGTGGCATAACATTAGTAAACGCACTAGAATCAAACATACAATTATGCAGAACTAGGTTACCAATGCAGAAAGAAATAAAGCAAGATTTGTGTCCAAGATTATTATTCTCAGTTGGCAGCATATTTGACAATATGATTGGGCCATCCTCGCACTCTTTAGCTTAATTTATTCCAGGTTGCTTTTCTTGGATCTTTCCTTGAAGGCACAATAATTCAATAACCTGCTCCTTTATCGAGGGAATCTTGACTAATTCCTTCAGAAGCATCGGAACCTTTATGGAACCTAGATTACCTGTAATATCAATATTCAAAGGTTCATCAGTAACCAAATCAATCGGAAGCTTACTTGAACTTACCGGTGGTGGAAGAGGAGCCTTTGTCCTTTCTGTATTTGTTGAAATCTTGACTAATTCCTTCAGAAGCATTGGAACCTTTATGGAACCTAGATTACCTGTAATATCAATATTCAAAGGTTCATCAGTAACCAAATCAATCGGAAGCTTACTTGAACTTACCGGTGGTGGAAGAGGAGCCTTTGTCCTTTCTGTATTTGTTGACGAGGGCTTCCTTTGTCTTTGATAAACATTACCCGGAGTCCTGTTTTCATACCACTTTCTGATTTTTTCTCGGTTAGGCATTTCCCCGAGAAGCTTGTTCACTTTTTCCGCATCAATTGAATTCTTCCTAACTTCCTGCGTATCTTCGTTAGACAAATCAAATTGCTTCTTTTCAAATAATTTACATACCTCACAGTCATCTTCCTCGAATGGGATGTTGTTTCAGATGTATTCCATGTAGAAGGCACAAGTTTGTTCTTTATGGAAACTGCGACATGCCCTGCAATAATATGGAAACTCACTTACCGCATTGGTTGGTTCCAAGGAGGAGCGAGGTTTGTGCTGTGTTGTAGGAGCTTTGTTGAAGTTCTTCGGAGGAAATCTAGGTTGGCTAGGTTGTTGATTTCTTTCAACAGAATGATTCGGTTTTGCATGCTCTTATTTTGTTGAGACATATCAACTCTCAACTGCCTCTTTTCTTCAATCAAAATATTCATTAGATTTGGACCTTCATTGAAAGAGGAAGCCTTGTCCTTATTCTTTGGTTCTGTTTTAGCCCTTGAATGCCCAGATGTATCAGGTCTTCTCGTTGCTTTCCAACTGTCATCAAGAACCCTCACCTTCTTCCTAGCAGATGGAAGATCAACTGGTCTATCTAGACGTAGGTGGAACATGAAATCACTTGAGAATACCTTCAAATAATATGACAGAATCATTAGATTTGGAGGCTTGCAATCTGTAGGAAACTCTTTAACAATCCTATCAAGCTTGCGATCAAACTCATCAATTGTCTCATTCTCACTTCTTTTAATAGTCATTAAAGCATTATTCAACAATACAGTGTCCTTTTCTTGCTACCTATCAATTTTTTTTTCTTTAATTCATCATAAGTAGCTATACTGTGAGCAGGCAAAGACTTAAAACATTCAACTGCATCACCAGTCAAGCAAGAAGCAAAAGCTTTAAATTTAACATCTAGGTGAGAAGTGTCAGTAAGCATAAAACATTGTTTCATACCATCCCAATGTTGAGCAACTGTGGTTGCATTAGAACCAGAAAAAACAGGAAATTCTCTGATGTCCTTAAACTTCAACATTTGATTAGGATATCCTACAATGTCAGTGAAATTAAATGTAGTTAAGGAAGACATGTTTACTTTAGTGCTGGGATCAACAAAAAGCTTATGTATATCAGTTATAGTATCAAATGCTAGTTGAACACTTACCAGTCTCTCCTGAACTCAACCTTTCCTTTTTAGCAATATATGGCTTAGATCAGGGAGAAGTGTACCTTTGAAATTAGCCCTTGTTGAGTACCTCTTTGAATTATTTTTGAGTGGAGTCGCCAGGAAAGATCTGCAAAGTTAGACCAAGCAAATCTTACCAAGGTAGAGAACAAGGGGCGTACCTGAGTTCTTGGTGGAGTCGCCAGATAAACTTGTCAGGTTAGCCCGTATAAAAGATAGAGATTTTGAAGAAAAGGACGTACCTGAAGACTTACCAACTTTGTCGTTTATGCATGGATTTGTCACCTCAATTGATTTAGAGGTCCTCGACAACGATGCCAAAATGTTGCCGGATGAACTCACAGGGCTAGCCACCGATAATCATATGTTAGAGAAAGTGACCACTGTCACTTTAGTCACTCCTCCCAAACTACTTGGGAAGTCAGAACCTCCTAGGGGAGAGCCCTAATAGTGAATCTACAAGGACACTTGAACACCAAATGATGTCATCTTGGAAATGATTAGTGATCAGTGCCTTAATGGAGTCAATTCAAGGAATGAAGAAGACATACTATCATATAAATATGAATCGTGTAAGTGCAGTTAGTACATCTACTTTATTAGTGCATTCATCCAGGGTAAGCAAATATCATATAACAAGTTTGAAGTATCATTCATTACATGTACAACGCAAGCAAAGCATTCAAAGTACAGCAGTGTGGCAGTATGACTTCAATGATATATCAGCCTTGTCATTGCTTCCCAAACCTTTCACAAGTGTAACCAATGGAGAGGTGCAGAATCATTAAACTAGCAGTGCTTATATTACTTTTGGAGGCAGCAGTAATCATTCACCATTTAAATGTGTTCATCTATTGATTTTATCATTCCAACCAAGCTAACTACTTTATGTAAGCAGCAGTATAGGCTGATTATGAAAACAAAACAGTAAGTATGCTTATAAATAAGGTCTGAAACTTGTACAACATTATTTTAGAGTTTAAACTATGATCATAACCCATCAACGTCAGTGTGTATAGTCTGATATATGCCTGCAAACAGGGTTAGTAGCAGTCCTATATTCAGTAACAAATAACAATAATGAAAACTAATCTTCTAACCAATGTTAGTGTGCTAGTTGTTCAGGGTTAGAGGACTGATATGATGGGAAAGGAGCAGCAGACCCTATATAGGGTGGGATGCCACTATAAGGGCAGCCCTTGTGGTTGGTATGGCGTTGGATAATGCCCTAAAGCGTTGCCGAAGTCTGTACCATACCTAAAGAAGGTGGCCAAGGGCAGAAAGGGTAAAGAGGAGTGGGCCGTGAGATGGAAAGAGGGTAAGGAAAAGGCCGCGGATCTTGGAGAAGGGAGAGAAAGGAAAGCCTAGGCCAAAACTAGGGTACCTGAGGGTGTTGGAGGAAGAAAGTGGAGAGGCCGAGGGTGTAAGGACCTGTTTTAGGGGGAGGCCGAGGGCTGCAGCAGTAATAATGTGCAGGTCCAAGGGTTGGAAAAGAGAGAGGAGATATGCCGTGAGGGAAAAAGAAGAAGGGAAAGGGGGGGCGAGGAGGAGAAGAAGGGAGGAAGAGGATGAAAGGGCTAGGAGAAGTAGGGCAAAGGGAGTGTAGAGGTAAGGGTAGGACGCTAGGGAAAAAGAGAGGACTCAGATTTGATTTAGGACAAGGCTCTTAGGTTACCCTATCCCTAGGGCGTCTAAGGAGGATGATAGGCTTCCTATGAGAAAAAAAATATAGGCTTGCAACTATCCTAGAGACCTAAGGTGCGCTGGGTACAGGTGCAGCGTAACACCTCAGATTTTATTATCTTACTTGGGGTTTTACGGTGTGCATTTTTTGTGCTAAAAAGTAGGTAACCTTCATCATTGAGCATTGTCGGGTCATACATGCCTGCACTTTAATTCTTTGTCTTTAGTTGTATGTGTGGAATGTGTGTTTGTTTTTCAATGGATTTGGAGATAGTATATCCTTGTTCTGCAAATGGAAGAGTGACCTTACAAGTACGCAGATTACGGCGGTTTCTAACACTTCTTTGTTGCCTGCTGTTTGTCCCGTTTATCCAAGACCGAGTAGCTCCCTCTAGATTACATTAGTTTAGTTCACACCTAGCCAAGGGTTTTGACCAACCTAGGAGGATAATAAAGCCTAGGATCCCTTCCTAGTTTGTTTGTACACCAATTTTTTTAGTTTATCAACTTAATGCTTCTTGTTTGCTTCATTGGCATTGGGTTGAAGGGTTTATTAAGTTGGGTTATTTGAGTTACATACTCTTTCATTTCAGCTCTGTACCTTCATTTCATAGACTAATTATAGCTCACAAAAGGGAAAGAGGTTAATAAACCAGCATTACTTTTCATTTTATTTTTATGTAGTTAATCTATCTTTTGCTGTGAATCAACCTAGTGAAACTCACTCACAAACCCTAAATTACCAGTGGCAGGTCATTTATAAAATTGAACTCTTCTATTGAATTAGTGGCATATCCTTATCCTTCCTCTATAACCTTCTCCCCTCTCCTAGTTTTCTTGGTTTTCTCTCAAACATTGGGTGGCAACTCCAAACCCTTCCAAGTGCCCTTAGATTGGTAGTGTGGTGTCTCACTCTATCACACTACAAGTCTTTAGTGCAGTTCCATTTACTGCTACTTGTTCTGCTTTCTCTTCATTGAGAATCATCATTGTGCTTTAGAGCATCGCTTGCCTCCATGTCTAAATTGCTAGCCAATCTGTCTCACAATGTCACTGAGGTAAAAATTAAAGTCTGATAATCATGTTTGCTCTCCTTGCTGATCTAGTCGAGCTTAACTACTAATGAGAAATGGCCCTGAACTTTTTCACTAATTGATGTGTCTATATACATCAGGTTTTTTCTTCATTCCTGGAGCGTTGAGTCTGGAAGACCAGTTTTTATGGATCAAGGAGAGCTTGGTGACCTTTCCTCAACCTCCTAACCGGACAAATCACAATGCATTTTATGGGTACATCAGCAATCTATGGTCTGCTGCACAGAATCAAAAAGTATTGGTTGAAGCGGGAGATCTTAGTTCAGTTGTTGAAACTGATTCACAGTCAAATATAATTAGCGAGGGTCCCAATGGAAGCAGTTGGGTATTCATGGATGAGAAAGACTTCAAGGAAAAAAGTGCGAGGCCTGGTCTTCCATTAAAAATGATTGCGGCATCAGTGCTTCTTCGAAAACTGCGTTGGGCTACTCTTGGACTACAGTTCGACTGGTCAAAGGTTCTGAGTATTTTTCTTAGTCTTTGATCACCATTAGCTTTGTATAAATTATGACCTGAAGATAGATCAATAGATGAAGAAGGTTTAGTGTAATAGTTTGGAGATCTTATTTAGAAACAGGATGCCATGGAATGTATCCATGGTGACCAAGTGCACATGATATTGAGCAGGCAATGGCAATAGTGAATCAGACCCATGGTTTGATAACTGGATGTCCATTAACAGAGTTTCCTTACCAGACTGATCTTCAATTTTTGTTATATTGATTCTGCAGTTCCCATAATTGAGTTTTAGTCACAGGAACAGCATAGAAAAAGATAGATGGGAAAGATTATGTGTGCATGTGCTATTCTTCTGTCAAAGTCTCTTTAGTTTTATTTCAGCACATCATTTGCAGTATTCACTTTTAGGGGAAGATGTGTCAGCTTTTACATGTGCTTTATTAGTTTGCGTTTTGTACCTGCAAGTGATCCCCCTGAATCTAAGGAGAACTGTGTTCCATATAGATTATCTTCTTGTACAATGGTTTGCAATTCCTACTTGTCTGTGAAGTGAGGGGCCACAAACACATGCATTATTTTAAAATCTTCTAGATCGCATATTTGCATTATTAGACATCTTGTATAGGAAATTTCTAATATTGGTTTACACTCTACTTCCTTTAACTATCGATAAAACAATGTATCGATAAAACAATGTATTTACACAAACATTTTATAACAAAAATGTGGGTTGTAAGGTCAACTGCCACAATCACTATCTTTAAGGGCATTAGAAGTCCCAAAATTTGAAGTAAAACTGTCCCTACTTACCATATCTAGCAGAACTATATCATAGTGCCCTCTGGTGCATGCAGGAATGTTCAATAGTACAAAAGAAAGGGCCATCATGGTGGATAGTATCCACACAAAATTAAGCAATGTCATAAGGGGAAAATAGTATGTTGCTACAGGTGCCAGAGGATTGTTGTGCCGATTACCCTTTGATCAGCAGGGGTGATATGTTGATCAGTTGTGGTCTGTGATGATATCATAGACATTTGTTCCTGAGATGAGATCTGTGGTTCTCCATAGATCATTGGTCAGTGATCCTTCTAGCAATGCTCAGATGGTCCATGTTCCTTGGATGTACCTAGTGGAGATGGTGTCAAATGCGCTAGTGCTATGATATTTTTCCTCCTCTTTGATGCTTGGAATTTTTATTTTATGTTGATTTGACCATGGGATGTTGCTTTTATGCTTGGATAATGACTTGTAACACTTAAAATTGTTACTCATTACTTAGGCCTACCATGGTGTTATCATAATGCTGCCTTAGAGAAGTGTGTCATTCCGAAGGTTTTGTTGGATCCTAGTGAACTAAGTAAATGTTTCATCCACTTCAATTAATGACATTCTGCCTAGCCATTCTTCATATTGTTAGCCATTTCATTCATAACCCTCATTTTCCCCTTTGCAAGTGGTTTATCATTTGTAATGTTTCAAGGTGTCATAACTATTCCCATTTATGAATGCCTAAAAAAGGATAAAAGAGTCTAGTACTCTAAGGTGTAAGTTTTTACTCTGTTTCAGCCACCGGTTTAAGTGTCAAAAAAATAACTCAATTTATTGCCGAACCCAGAAAATTTAAAAGGCTGGAAATAACATAAATTTTCAGACTTAAATAAACACTGCTGTAACTTGATTTTTCATGGCAGAAAATAATTAAATGCACATTCAGACAACACACAGTATTTAGAAATTTTTGGCCAATAGCCCTGGAAAAACCCACAAGGGGAAAACCAGTTAGAGAGAGAGAGTATTTTATTTTTCAGGAAATTTTTTCTTTTATAGCAATACACAGAAACTATCAGACCAAACTTATCTCAACCCGGAAGAAAATTTCTGTCTCGATTCTTGTGCCCAACAGCAAAAAATCTAGCTCTGATTTTTCCTGCTGAAATCACCTCGAAAACCGTGCTTCTGTATGGACTGTACGACAGCATGCTGTATGGCCTACCTCAAAAATCATGCTGCTGTAAAGTGCGTCGGAATTCGTGCATGTATGGCCTGCCTCGAAAACCGTGCTGAACTCTGCCTCGGGAAATGTGCCCAGAATCTGCCTCGATTTTGGTGCTTGAATTTCTGCCTTGGAAATCATGCCCCTGTACGGAATTCGTACTGTACAGACCGTACGGACTGCTGCAATAAATGCTGCTCCTGCTCCTCGAAATTCGTTCCCTGCTAAAGCTGCCCCCTTCCTCGATTTCCGTGATGCAAATTTTCTTTTTGCTTAGAAAAAATGGAAACATCCTCTCAGCTCTCTCTTTTCACTTCAATCGGCAAAAGTGAGGAAAATGGCCTTACCTTGCCTTTTTGAGAGAACCCTAGGGTTCATCTAATCCAATGGTGGAGATTAGATTAGATCGGTGGATGAGATTAATGCTCACATTTAATTCTCATAAATATTAATTTCACTTACCCACTTAAATTTATCAAAAAGTGACTTTAATCTCTAAAGTCAAATTAAATGCTCATCTCAAGTCATTTAATGCAAGGGTCACTTAACTTTCCCCTTTTAAGTGACTAAGGCTAAAGTCACCTAGGGGAACACTTTCCTAGGTACAAAAATTAACACTCCCTCTCACTGAGGAAGGTGTTCTGCACCACTCCCAACTTGTCCTTGAAGAAGACAAACTTGCCCCTCCCCAAAGATTTCGTGAGAATGTTTGCAACCTGCTCAATAATGGAAATGTACTGTAAAGTCATGGCTCTTCTTTGAACATATTCTCGGATGAAATGATACCTGATCTCAATATGCTTTGACCGGTCATGAAATACTGGATTCTTAGAGAGTTGAATGCAACTCTGATTGTCACAGTAGATCACCGTAGGCCTCAGCTCATGATCAAATAAATTCACCAGCAACTTGCGAAGCCACAACGCCTCGCAGCTGGCCTGACTGGTTGCCATATACTCAGCCTCTGTAGAACTCAATGCAATAGACTTTTGCTTCCGACTGAACCGCGACACTGCTGCCGAGCCCAAACTGAAACAACATCCAGAAGTGCTCTTTCGGTCTGCCACACTGCCTGCCTAATCTGAATCTGTGAAGCCAATCAACCTGATCCCTTCCGACCTCCTGTAGTCCAGACCAAAATCCACTGTCTGTGCTAGGTATCGCAACACATGTTTTGCGGCTATCTAGTGCAATCTCCTATGCTCAACCATGTACTGATTGAGAGTGTTCACCGCAAAACACAAATCTGGTCGAGAATTGACCAGATACATCAATGAACCAATGAGCTGACGGTATAATGTAGGATCCACCAACTCTCCCTTAGAAGCATGAAGCTTCTTCCAGTTGGTGACCATCGGTGTCGACATCGACCTGCAATCCTCCATCCTAAATCTCCTCAAAATATCAATAACATACTTTCCCTGTTCCAGGAAAATATGTCCAGGCTCTTGCCAAACCTCCAATCCCAGAAAACAATGCATCAACCCAATATCTGTCATCTCATACTCTAAAGCAAGATCCTTCTTGCAAGCTGTAATGGGCCTCTCTCCCCTTGTGATAAATAAATCATCAACATATATCAGAAGAATAAGCAGATCATCTCCAACCATGATAAAGTAGAGATTCGGATCTGCTTCACTCTTCTAAAACCCCATCCGCTGCAAGTAATAATCGATCCTGTAGCACCAAGATTTAGGAGCTTGCTTCCGCCCATACAAGGCTTTCTTCAGCCTGCAAACATGAGACTCTCTCTCATGAATCTCAAAGCCTTGAGGCTGCTCAACATAAATCTCCTCCTGAATGATTCCATTGAGACATGTGGTCTTCACATCCATTTGATGGATCTTCCAACCCATTTCCCACGGCAATGGAAATCAGTGCCCTGATCGGAGTATACCAAGCAACCGACACAAAGGTCTCATCATAATCCATTCTCTCAATCTGTGAAAACCCCCGCACAACAAACCTGGCCTTGTACTTCTCCACACTACCATCCGCAACATGCTTTTGCTTGTAAAGCCACCGAGAAGTCACCACTGACTTCCCCTCAGGTCTCAGAACTATCTCCCATACATCGTTCTTCATGATGGAATGGTACTCATCCATCATGGCATCTCGCCAAACATGATGATGGGAGGCCTCCTCAAAAGTAGAAAGCTCTGAATCACGTAAACTAGCCACCAAAGCCATGCCCAGTCTGTCAGGCATCTTGATGGACCTCACTGACTTCCTGGGTGTCCCAAACTCCTGAGCTTCCTTCAAGGTCCCCCGAAGCCACTTAGGCTTCTTTTTCCTTGAAGACTGCTCCACATTGATCTGTCCTGATCTGAAGAAATACCAGAGGTAGAAACCCCAGTAACCTGTGAACCAGCAGCTGGTGTACCAACAACTGGTGAACTCTGTGATCTTGATCATCTATATTGTGAACATGTAATCTGAGACCCAAAACCTATCCCCGAAGACCCTACTAGCTGAACCACTGAACCTGGTGAACCTGTGCTTGCACTGTGTGGTCCTGTAACTCCGGAAACCTGTGAACCTGACTGTTGTACTAATGCTATCTGTGTAACTGCCTGAGGTGCAGGAACCTGTTGCTCTTTCTGCTCCAACTCTCTAGACTTCCTGAAGGCTTGCTCCTCCTCAAACTTCACATCCCTCCTCACAACAACTTTCCTCTGAGAAGGAAGGTAAATACAGAAGGCCTTCGAAGTCTCATCATAGCCCACAAAGATGCCCTTCTCCGTGGTGGGATCCAACTTTGTCCTCTTCTTTGAAGGGACATGAGAGTAAGTCAAACTACCAAATATGTGAAAATGGCTGACTTCAGGCTTCTTGCTTGTGAAACACTCCTCAGGTGTCATGTTCCCTGCGGCACGATGGGGACTACTGTTATGAAGATATACAGCTATGCTGCATGCCTCAACCCAAAGGAAGAAAGGAAGAGACTGGTCATGTAACATAGCTCTGGCTGCTCCAACAATAGACCTGTTCTTCCTCTTTGTTGCTCCATTCTGCTTTGGAGTATATGGAACCGTCAACTGCCTCCTGATACCCTCCTGTCTGCAATATCCATCAAACTCCTTGGAGGTATACTCACCCCCGTTATCCGATCCGAGAACTCGGATCTTCCTCCCTGTTTGGTTCTCCACAAGAGATTTGAACTCTTGGAACCTTTGCAAGTCCTCCTCAGATTTCTTGCTCTTCAGGAAGTAGATCCAGGTCTTTTTGGAATGATCATTGATGAATGTCACATAGTATTCATATCCTCTCAAGGAAACAGACGACATTGGTCCGCATAAATCTGAATGTATCAAGCCAAGTGTCCCTGCTGACCTGCCATCACTGCTAGGAAAAGCAGTCTTGGTGTACTTTCCCAAAGCACACCCCCTACTCTGTTCTGTGTTGAACTCTGGTCAACTTGTAACCATATGTCTCAACAACTCCAAAGCTGGATGATGCAAGTGAGCCATCCTCCTGTGCCAAAGCTCACAAAGCTCACTGCCGTTGCTATGGGCTAAGGCATGCTGTGGCTGAAACAAGTTCTTGTACAGTTTCCCGCATCTATCTCCAATTGCAAATGAAGCAGATGGTCCTGCAGTCTTGGGAAACACATGCACATGTCCATCTAGGAAGGACACCCCAAGACCTCGATCCTCAATCATGGAAACTGAAACCAGGTTCTTCTTCAGCCCAGGTACATACAATACATTTCTCAACACCATGGGACTCATGGACTCCCTCTAAAAGGTAATGGTCCCATGCCCAACTACTCTGACTGCTGAGTCATCTCCCAACACCACCTCCACATCAGTCTCTGTCTGTGAAAGTTTGGAGAACATCTCATGAGCACCTGTCATGTGGCTCGAGGCTTCGCTATTAATATGCCAAGTGCTGGAAGTAGATGCACTGTAGCAATGGTCTGTCAAAAAGGAAAACTCCCTCTCTCTATCAACATCCGCATTGGTAATAATAGATGCTCTCTCTCTATCAATATGCCCAGTGCACAGAGAAAATTCTCTCTGAAATCTCGCTGCAAAGTCATCGACCCCCGCTGAAGCTGTTGTCTGCTGCTTCTTCTTCTTCTTCTTGTTCGGACACTGCCCAGCATAGTGTCCCATCTTATGACAAGCAAAGCAATTTACAGTGCTCAGTTCCCTCTTCTGCCCATCCTGCTGCTTGGCCCCACCCTTATGTTCTTCTTCTTCCCCTTTGCCGTGAAAGCCACATCCTCCTCCTCCCTACTAGTAGAAGCACTGCCATCTACAAGACCCCTCCGAGTCTCCTCCCGAACAAAATCATCACACAGCCTGTCCCATGTAGGTGGGTTCTCCCTAGCCACCAACCCCTGCACAAACACTGACCAAGGCTTCAACACCCCATTGATCGCTGTCCGCACAAGCTCTGCATTTGGAATAACATCTCCAACTGCGGCAAGCTCATCTCTCACTTGAGAGATCCTAGTAAGGTAAGTCAACATAACCTCTCCTTTGACCATCCTTTTGTTCTTCAGCTTCTCCCTCAAAACCATCTTCCGATTCTTGTTTGAGCTCTAAAACAGTCTGGTAAAAGCATCCCACATTTTATGTGCTCTATCTTTACTCAAGATATGAGGAATGACATGGTCTTTAACTACATCAAGAATTATTCTCTTGGCCTTAATGTCCTTCTTGTTGAAGGCTGACAATCAAACTGGATCAGCGGTAGCATCGGGAATGACAATGGGGTGAGAAGTAGTATGATGGACTACCTCATCCCATAGCTCATTCTCCTCCAATATCAGCAAAATATGGGTATTCCAAGGAACAAAGTTCCCTGCCCCATCAAGCCTATCCTCCATTCTCAGTCCGGTTGAAGTCATATTTCTCAAAGAACAAGTTTCAACAAAATGCTGTTACTGTCACAAGAACTTTTCTGAATTCTGGAAATTACTTTTCTGTCCCACTCAGCTTTGATACCAAGTAAGTTTTTACTCAGTTTCGGCCACTGGTTTAAGTGTCAAAAAAATAACTCAGTTTATTGTCGAACCCAGAAAATTTAAAAGGCTGGAAATAACATAAATTTTCAGACTTAAATAAACACTGCTGTAACTTGATTTTTCATGGCAGAAAATAATTAAATGTACATTAAGAGAACACACAGTACTCAAATTTTTTTGGCCAATTTCCCTGGAGAAACCCACAAGGGGAAAACCAGTAAGAGAGAGAGAGAGTATTTTATTTTTCAAGAAAATTTTTCTTTTCATCAATACACAGAAATTATCAGACCAAACTTATCTCAACTTGAAAGAAATTTTTTGTCTCGATTCTTGTGCCCAACAGCAAAAAATCTAGCTTTGATTTTTCCTGCTGAAACCAACTTGAAAATTGTGCTGCTGTACGGACTGTACGTCAGCCTACTGCATGACCTGTACGTCCTACCTCGAAATTCGTGCTACTAGAAAGTGCCTCGAAATTCGTGCCTATATGACTTGCCTTGAAAATCGTGTTGAACTTTGCCTTGGGAAATGTGCCTAGAATCTGCCTCGATTTTTGTGCCTGAATTTTTGCCTTGGAAATCGTGCCCCTATACGGAATCTGTATTGTACGGACTGCTGCAATAAATGATGCTCTTGCTCCTTGAAATTCGTGCTCTGCTAAAGCAGCTCCCTCCCTCGATTTTAGTGCTGCAAATTTTCTTCTTGCTCAGAAAAAATGGAAACTTCTTCTCTTAGCTCTCTCTTCTCACTTCAATCGGCAAAAGTGAGGAAAATGGCCTTCCCTTGCCTTTTTGAGAGAACCCTAGGGTTCATCTAATCCAACGGTGGAGATTAGATTAGAACGATGGATGAGATTAAATGGTCACATTTAGTTCTCATAATTATTAATTTCACTCACCCACTTAAATTTACCAAAAAGTGACTTTAATCTCGAAAGTCAAATTAAATGCTCATCTCAAGTCATTTAATGCAAGGGTCACTTAACTTTCCCCTTTTAAGTGACTAAGGCTAAAGTAACCTAGGGGAACACTTTCCTAGGTACAAAAATCAACATAAGGTTGATGCTGCTAAAGTTAAATTGGAAAGAACATGGGAGATATTTGCCCTTGCAAAAGCCGAGTTCACTTGTCCCAAGTTATTAGAGCTAAATCTAAATTAAAGGGACCAAGCCAATTTTTTTTTCATGTGGTTCGCAGCCCCAAAAGATAGAGTGCTCGCTACGTCCGTAGTAATTCTTAGGGGGCCCACCCGAAGGGGTCTCACCTTGTCGGCTCCAGGTTTGGGAGCCTAACCCCAAAGGACTAGAGAATTGAATCTCCAGCCTCGACTACTTCGGACTTGGACTTGGAAGCACCAACCCACTAAGCTACTCCTCGGGGCAAGGGGCTAAGCCAATGAAAAGGATAAAGTGAAATAAAAAAGGAGAAAATAAATATAGGGATCACAAAAAAAAGGTTCAAAAATGGGTGACTCATGAAAGCTCTACCTTCTAAGGCACACGACACACATGTGGAAGAAACATCTATAACCCTAGCTCTTGAAAGCTAAGGGTAGACCTACTGCTCTCAGTTGCAATGATGTTTAACTTGTAAAGACCCCCTTTCCTTTCTAAGTAACACATTCATTCCACCACCCTCATTTAATTTAGGAATCTAGGTAATATAATTTGTCTTCGGAATTTTCACATAAAGAAGGTCTAATGTTGGTAGCACCTTATTTTGCTTAATGCTTTAATGAGTAAAAGTTAGAAAAGTCATTGATTTGTTAAAAGGGTGTAATTTTGATTATTTCATGAATTATCTTCATATTCATGTATATTTCCTACGTTAAATTTGGGCTAAACCCTTCATCGCTAGAGCGCTATATATAATTTCATGATATGACACTTGTTATGGAACTTTATGATGGTGGCTAGGTACATTATGTGGAGTGCCCCCTTTTCACAGTCATTTGGAGACTTTCACTGTTACACATAGTGCCTAGGGTCTTTAGGATGGGGCTGACCCTTCCTAGATGATGTATGACCCTCATTTCCTTGGCACGCGGGAGATCTAGCTCGTATTTGGACCTTTCCTTGGTACCTTGGACTGTTGGCATGACGTCTGAAGGCTTCTTGTGGACATTGGATCACTTTATTGAAGGGTTGTGCCACATGTGTGGCTTGTGGGATGACTTTCGTTGAGGCCTGGATGGAGAATTATAGGGTTTTACCCTACTTTGGGTTGCTTTCTCTACTTGGCATGAGTTTCTTGTGGTGTGCTCTCTTATTTGAGGCACTTTTATCATATCTTTGACTTTTGGACCTAGACGCCTCACTTGGAGGATGATTTGTGTTGATTTTGTACCTAGGAAGTTGTTCCCCTTGTGATTTTGCCTAAGTCACTTAAAAGGGGAAAATAACATGACCCTTCCATTAAATGTGAGATGAGCATTTAATTTCACTTTAGGGATTAAAGTGTTTTTTTAATGTATTTAAGCTAAGTTACCGGATTCGGCCCTAGGCCTAATCACACCCGAATCGAATTCTTCCAAATCAGATTCTCGGATTCTTCATCGGATTCTTCCACCTTGTTTTGACACATCTAAAGCTGTTTACATAGTATAAATGTAGGATAATTAGGGTTAGGGTTCCGAATCCCCAAGTCCTAATTTTGGGATGAGTGCCGCACCCGTATCAGATTCTTCAGCCGATTCTGATCACACCCATGGTTCGTGTAACCTTGTATTTAAGTGATAGTCGAGAGAAAATAATATTTAATGGAGAGAAAGTGCATTAATATTATCCATTGGTCTAAACTCATCAAATTCAATGCAGGCCTTTGGATTTGATGACCCTTCACCTACCTAAATAATCAAAATAAAAAGGCAAGGAAGGAAGAGGTATTCGATTTGGTTTTCATGAGTTCATTGGAGAAAGTCAAACTTGAGAGAAGAGGAGGAAAAACCTGAGCATGTTTCCCAAGACGTAGGTACAATATTTATACCAGACTGTATAACACAGTAATGAGCATGATTTTCGAGGAAGAGACTGGACTTTCAGTGGGACGCTTGTTGGCACAAGATTCAAAGTCATTAACTGCTGGTTTTAATTTTAGTTTGGCTTTGTTTGTGGCACGTTCTTCTAGACAAGGAGTGGCATGAGTTACCTTACAGAGTGGCCAAGATTTTCAATAAACATTGTTGTTGATTGAGAGACCATGCATACTTGAGAAGAGGATTGTTTATTGTGTACAAAAATCGAGGAAAATGACTGTGTATCAGGTGTGACTGTACAACCTGAGATTTGGCACAGTTCCCTATGCTGGTATATTGCTGAGTATAAGCAGAATTTTGTCCAAGACTTTCCATATTTGTTGACATTCTTCATACGGTTGAGATAAGTGGTTTCTCTGTGTTTCTATGCTATAAAAATTATATTTTGGAAAGAAATAAATACTCTCTCTCTCTCTCTCACAAGCTTTCCCTCTAGGGGGTTTTGCCTGGGCAAGTTGCCAAAAATTTCAGTGTCTGAAATAATTTCATGGTGTGTTACTTTTAATTTTCTTCCTGCAAATTGTGAAGCATCTAGTGTTTCAAGTTGTTGTATTGTTTATGAGATAACATCTCATTTACAGCACTTAAACTCATTGGGTTGGGCCTTAAACATTTGCAAAACAGACTTGAAATTGGCCCGGGATTGAACCTTGAAAAACTTACAATTTGGACCACATGTGTGGAATTTTTGAGGAGCACTCTTGAATTTTGGAGCTTATTGATGTGGTCAGTTATCATTTGGACCATGTTTGTGAGAGCGCTCCTTCTCTTGGAGCCATTTTGTATTACTTTGATGTATTAGAACTTGGACAAGGGGTGGGATCCCCTCATCTTGGACTATTGGCTAGGGTTCAAAGTTGGTTATTCTAACCTCTCCATTGTTTATTATTTTTGATCATGTTTATAGGATTTTGATCCTCCCTAGGATAGATCTAGGGTTTTAGCCCAAGATAATGTATTTTATTTGGAGGTTGTTGAGCCTATATAAGAGGTTCCCCTCTCATTTTTTATCTTGTTGAGTGGATTGGAGAATAAAGTTATCTTGTCTCAAAGCCCTTGGGTTTCTTTGGAGATATTTCTTACATCGTGAGGCATTCTTGGTTAAGCTATTTTTGAGGTAACATGCTTATTTTAACATTCTGAAATTTCTAGATTTAGTTCATAGATGAACAAAATTACTACATTGAAACTAAGTTCAAGAAGATCTCTTTGCTTATTATATGCTTTGGTTTTGTTTGCTTGCTTATAGGTGGCATCTCTAAGAGTCTTGCAAGTTTACGTAAGCATAGGTTAGGGTGGTGCTTGCTAGGATTTAGTTATTGGAGGTGTATGCTTTATAGGGTGACCCTTCCTTGGAAGAAGTTTGCATCAAACCCCGAAGGCTTGGGGTGGACTTGTCATGTTTTCACAGGTATTCCAACACTAGGTAACATTAAATTAGTCCCAAGGAGGACTATCTCCAAGACTCTATAATCCCAAGGATTTAAGGCTCTTGTCATCTTTGATCACACCAATTGTGAAAACAAATTTTTTTTCTTTATTTTCTTTTTATTAGCTAATAAATCTGAATATTATAAGGCTGATTTTAATTTCCAGATTTCTAAGCATTTCAAGCTTAGGTAAAATCTGACTTGTTTGCATCATTTTTAGGCTTGTTTTATTTTTATTTTTTAATTGTGGTTCACAAACCCCCCAGGGGATTCCTAACTCCACGGGAAGAAATCACGGGGGGCCCACCTGAAGGGGCCTCACCCCTCGCTCTGATTATGGAGCTAACCTGATGGGGACATCAAGCGAGGCCCTTATATATCAATGTATAGCCACTCGGGGATTTGACCCCGAGACCTTCTGCTCACAACTTACATCACTCAACCACTTGAGCTAGCCCACCGGGCTAGGTTTGTTTTATTTATATTTATTTATGTTTTTATTTAATTTATAAACAAATGGTAAACATAATTAAATCTGCATCTCAATGCTTCATAAACTCATATATTTAGGTTAGGGTTTGGTGTTAGAGTAATCACATAAAAATCACTAAATTGGAGAAGGCGAAAACATATTCAGAATTGGTGGACCATACGCTGTATAGGTTGTTGATAAGATCCTTGATGTACTTGGTCAATACTAGACTAGATGTACGTTTTGTAGTGAACATCTTGAGTTAGTTCATGGTGGAGCCTAGACAAGAGCATTGGGTAGCGACAAAACACGTGTTTAGATACTTGAGGGGCATAATGGAGTGTGGTTTGAGATATCTTGGAGATGGTTAAGTGAGATTGCAGGGGTATATGATGATGTGCCAGAGGAGAAGGGTTTGGACCCTCTAGCAAACAAGGCCCCCAAACCTCTGAACCATAGAGCATAGTGGGTCGAATAAGGGAGTCCATAAAGGGCATCTTGGATAAAATGTCTTGAAAATGGTATTAGAAGCATTGTTGCTCGAGGAGGGCTAAGGCTTCGTAGCCCTTGTTGACTCGTGACTGGAGGGCCTGCCACAAACTAAACCGGGGTCTTGAGATCTGCACACCTAGGTATGTGTAGGTGCTGACTATCTCAATGTCTTCCCCTTTGAAGAAATGTAGGTTTGTGAGGGTTTTCTTCATCCCATTGAAGATTATAACCTTGGTTTTACCAAGGTTGACTGTCAACTGTCGAAGATCACAAAAATGAGGAAGGGCATCTAATTGCCTTTGCAACCCTATTGGAGATGAGGCTAGGAGAATCACGTCATCCGCAAAAAGTAAAATATATATCAAAACTTGGTGAAGAAGACATCCATTGCTGCCTTGGATATGGTTGTGGATAAAATTTTCCAACTCATCAATAGATCCCAAATAATGTGGGGGGAAGGGGGCAACATTGTTTAACCCCAATGGTACTCTAGATAAAATTTGATACTCCATGAGTTGTGCGAAGACAATCAGGGATTGACTCATATAGGCACATTATGGCTATCGGTAGGGTCTCAGTTATGCCAATGTCTTTGAGCCTCTGAAGTTGGAGCTCCCAAGGGATGGAATTGAAAGCTTTCCGAAAGTATACAAAGCAATTGTAGACTTTCGAAGAGCGGTGTCGTGCCTCCTCAATAATAGCTCTGAGGGTGAAAATGTGATCAATGGTATGATGAGTGGGCTTGAATCCTATCTTCCCTCTTGGTCTAAGGTGTATCTCTTTAAGCTCTCCAAAAAGCTTCATATGGAGACCATCACGTAGAGCTTCGAGAATGACTAAGGCAAACCGACTTGGCTTGTTGGCATAATTACTTGTTGTAAAGGTGTGATCTAGACCATTGATTTAGCACTACCTCTTATTGGGATCATCACTCATTTGTAACTACTTTTTGATCACCTCTTGAGTTTTTTCTCTCTCTTAGGTTTTAAAAGAGAGGCTTGAGCTCATTGGTAGGGGTCAAAATTTTTGGAAATAAAAGAATACTTTGCTGAACTTTGCTCTGGTGTTTTTTAGGCTCTTTTGTTGGTGCATGTGTTGCTAGTTTCTTTCATTGGTGGAAGGACTATCTTCACAAGGGTCTTAGGTAACTATAGATTGTTTATTTTGCATTTGGTAAAGTAAGTAAATAATTGCTGCGACCTTGTTTCTTATGATTGAAATTCCCATTTGCTTGATTAAATTGCTGCAACCTCTTTTGAATTTATAGTATTTTAATCACCAAGTGCATTTACTAATTTTTGATGGTGATTGTTTAGGAATAGATTGCTTTGCCTCTTAATCTTTAGAGGAATCCATCATAGGTTGGAGTAAGACATCAATTTTTTTATTATCTTTGGCTAGCAAAGGAGAGGGATTGCTTTCCTCCACTCTCCTTTGAAGACTATTCATCTATCACTTGAGATTGCTAATGAATCCATTGCCCAACAAGTGTTTTCCTTTAAGGCACTAGATCTCTGTTTGTAGTAGTGTTATTCATTTTATATTTAATTTTTTTTTTTCCATCTTTCACTTTCTAATAAATTTTCTGAAATTTTTACAGGTATTGTATTTACCCATTTCAAGGGACTCCTAGGGAACTATTCCCTCCCCCTCCTTGGCTCATTCATAACCATTTAACATTAAGGAGCTAAGCTCTACACACAATAACATCTAAATAAAACCCAGCAACATCTAACAAGCTTTTTTGTGGTGTTTTAAGTCTCTAATTTTAATGATTCAAGTAACTAGCTAGTAAGCTGTTTCTATTATTTAAAATCTCGCTTCTTACTAGCTTTAGTTTGCTGTTATATCATTGTATTTTCAGATCTGAAAGTTACAGCAATAATATAATGTTGAATAGTTCATTTGAAAGCATACTAACGATGTGCATTTGGGTTTTTGTTCATAAACCTGATACTTGGATGCATGCTCACTATTGTTAATTTAATCAAGTAATCAACACTAGATAACTCAAATCTGCCTTCTTTTAAGATGAACTAGCTGCTTATATGATATCTCTATGTTGGTCTATTTCCTAGCATATCTTTCCATCATTCTCTATCATTTCTTGTTAACATTGGCTATTCGCTCCATTGGGTAAATCTTGATAATGGTTAATGAAATTCACATGTACTTGATCTCATTGCCACAACTTCTAATGATCTTGGACTCAATAACAATTCGCTATCTTGGGAATTTGTATGATTAATCTCAATTTTACATGTGAATGCTTTCATTTAATCCACATGCAATAAGTATTATACATTTTCTTGTGATACATTGGCTTGGTAGCATTACACAGTTTTCCTAATGTTATGAATTGTTACTAAATTCTATTTTTACATGTGGATGGTTCTAAATGATTCATGGATGATAGCTTACTACTTTAATTATTGTCATATCTTGTTAAATTTATGCATGATTTGCGTGCTTACACTGACCCATTACTTAAGACGATACAGAGCTTGCTAATACTCAAATTTCATTTCTCTTACTTTTCCTTTTCATGGTATATGTTTCATTCACATCCTTGAATTCATAACTAGAATGTGTCTTGAGCTTAGGCATTTACCTTTAGCTAGGCACCTCTTAATAAATATAATAAGCTAGATCATTATCTTTGGTGAATCAAGCCCTTGTTGTCTGCCTTAGAGAAATTTTGGTTAGGGTTTCTCCCTTTATTAGTTTTGGCTTGTCCATCTTCAAGCTTGGGAAACCTAAAAGAGGGGTTTCCTCCGTTAGTGACATGTTGGAGCGAAAGTCCATAGTTGTGCTGGATTAGTGGCTGATATTTTGCAAATTAGTTGGCCGCTAGGTTGTGCATAAACAAGAACTTCCAAGAGAGAGAGAGCACTCCTCCAAAAATAGGGTCTTTGACCATGTCAAAGCTCCATGAGATAATACAACATGCTCATATGCTCCTCCATATGTGCACCCTTCAAGAAAGCAACAAAATAACAAAGGGCGCACTAGACCAAGTAAAACCCCCCTTGAATAGCAAGGTAACTTCTCCTCATGTGCGCTTTCCAGGAAGAAGAAATAACATCAAATTTATGTGCAAGTGGCACATGTGGCCCTCCTCAAGTTCAAATAGCTACCTTTAATTAAAATAATATAGGTGCCAAGTCAAAGAGGTGAGGCGCTATCCAATATGTTTGAAATAATGCCAAGTGTAGCTGAAATAACCATGCAATAATGATGAAGGAGCACCTAGAAGAGGTGCATCCTAGAGGATTGTGTCATCTCAACCACCTCCAACCAACAATCCATAAAATAATACCAAATGAAGTGCATGTTCCAAGATGCATGAGGTGATAAAATAATAAAATACTCTTCGTAGGAGAGCACTCCTTTCAAAATACTACAAGGTGCATGAGCAAGTGTTAACCTCCCACATGTGTTTATCCCAAGGTACACTCCAAAAAATTTCATAAATATGTGTGCAAGAGTGCTAAGTATGTGGAGTGCTCAACAAGAAAGGCAGGGTCAAAGTCCTTCAACCACCTCCAAAAAATAGTAAATGCCCTCATGGGTTCTTTCTCCATTGTATAACCACCTTAATAAATAAATAAATAAACTTATAGGTAGTTACAACTCATCAAAATATTAAATTCTCAACAAACTTCAAATGAGTGCACCCTAGGGTAGTGTGCCAGCCTCCTCACACCTGTGAACAAGATAGCGTGCTCCAAGGGAGAGAATAAGGCCAAGTGTAGCTTTGGCATGCAACATGAAGAAGAGACCACCTAGGAGAGGTGCACTCTATAAGAATGTGTCGTGTAACCACCTCAAATCACCAACAAATTAAATATTAGTTGCATGTGCTGAAACCATGTGTTGTTTTCAAAATCATAAACTCATTTCCCAAAAACTATGTGCACAACAAGGGAGTGACCTGTAGAAGTGCACCAAGGTAGTTACACATAAAATAATCTTTCACGTGCCTTGAAACTTGTGCCAAAGAAAAGTGCTCCATATAATAAGCTTTTAAAACCTGCAAATTGTCTCTTCCGAGTGTGAAAGGAAGCTAATGAAATAGGGTGCTCAAGTGCTATCCTTGAAAAGATTAAAACTAACCTCAACATGTGTGCACAAAGGCTAATATTTTAATAAGCCATAGTCTAACCTCCCAATTAGTCACCAATTGACAAAATCAACATGAACATGTGTGCCAATGCAGGGTGGGGGGTGACGCTCCTATAAGTGTTGTATCAACTTAATAAGTTCTTCTCCCTAGGAAAACCCCACCATGATAACAACATAACAACAAAATAGAAGCTCTACTCAGGTTTGAGCCTAGGGCGCATTGTTGAAGTTTGTAGCTCAGACATGTATTTCCATATGAATTTGTGTCTAACTTATGGAAATCATCATTAGTACCTCTCAAAACTTTGGAAATTCACTTTATTAATTTAATTATTAAAGTGAAAGTCATTTTAGAATTAATGGAGATTAATTTAATAAAATGCCCAAGTCTTTGGCATTAGTGATTTAAGTTGATTAATTGAATAGCCATTGATCTTGAATGAGGGAGAGATCTAATCTCAACCATTCATCACTTAGGAGGTTAGTGTTTTGTGACTTTGTTTCATCTCAAGATTATAAAAGGAATCCAAGGTGAGAAGAAAAGACACGCCAACGCACAAGCATTGAGTAAGTGACTGATTTGAGAGAGTGGAGGACTTTAACTTTCCAAATTTGGTAGGGAAAAAATGACAGTAATCAGAATCCTTGTAGTAGGGCTATACCAGCTGGGCAAAGTTCTTAACTACGCTGTTGGGAGCGGGAGTGGGAGCGAAAAGCTAAATTTTGATGCATATATATTGAAAAAAATATGTATTATGCCAAATTAGCTATAGAAAACATAGATATAACCATTTAATACACATATAACATCAATCATCTAGGAGCTATGACTTGTAACATTGTCATCAAATGATTAATCATCAACAACATCAACATTCAAATTTTCACATATAATATTTGCCATCAACAAAATCTAACAGTGTAACAGATAACATCAACCATGATTGCTCCTGCTGCCTTATCCTCAATGATTGCTCCTATTGCCTTACAATTAGCAGCATTATCTCTGATAACTTGAATGACATTGTATGGCCTAATCGTTTGAATGGTTTCAAGTAAAGGTTGTGCAATATTAATACTAGGCTTGTAGCAATCTGAGTAGTCATGAGTTGAAAGGAAGATCGCACCACTAGCAGACACACCAAGAATATTTATCAATGGCTTGCCTTTAACATTTGTCCACCCATCAGATACAATGGATACCCCATAGTTGGACCAATCATTTGTAAACTTTCCAAGAGCACTATTGATTTTGGCCCTTTCCCTATCAAGCCCCATGGTTCTAGCTTTGTCATACCCAGGGCTCATGTATTCTTTAGGGGCACCATTGATGGCTTGTACCATTTCATGCCAATAGGGTGAGCGAAGAATATTGAATGGCACACCACATGCATAGAGAAACCTGTAAATTTTTGAATCCACATCATCTTTGCCACCAAGATCAAGGAAATCTGATATTGTTTTTTGCATAGGTGAGAATCCACTAGCATGGGTGGATGATGATCCAAATCCACTATTAAACATTCTCTGTGGGGATTCAGATTCGACCCTTGATCTCTTGGAATTGTTTTGAGCGGCCTCTTCTTCCATCCTATATATGTTTCTTTCTTTAGCTGACACTTTGTCACATGTTTCGACTCAAGTAGCCTTACCTTGATCACATGGCATAAGCCCACACAAATCCTTTCTCACACGGGTATATGAACCTGTGTAAGTTTTATTACAATGGAGGCATACAAACTTCGCGGTTCCACCCCCTCTACCTCTCCCAAGCTGTTATCACATGTATAGTATTCGGGCTACCATATTCTATTTTTTAGATACAATACATTTTTCAGCCATATTTCTTACACATGAGATGCCGAGATGAGCAGTTTTGATGGATCATTATTTTATTTGTGGACTACTATTGTACTCTCCCATATCAGGACTGAGTCTTAGGACACTCAGATTTGAGGACTGATGTAGCCATTTAGTCATTTACAGAGCAGTTATTGATGCCTAGATTTATATCAGTGCTTTCTCATTGGACAGATGATGTTTCAGATGGATTATATGCATGATTATGACTCAGTTTTTTATATTGTGTTGTGGCTATCATTGCTCTTATACTCATCTTTGTGACATGTATTAACATGTGGTGTCATGATCTGCAGTCATAATTATATGGACTTGGATGTATTTGTATTATGTATTGATGTCCCTACTTTGACTTTGAAAGTTCTTGATCTATACTCATTGGTTTTACCCTCCTTAGGGAGAATAGAGGTAGTCATTTCCACCATTGTTTTGGCTTGCTAGTGTTGGCTTCATCATTCATTGTCTCCACCATCCATTACCTTCCAGTTTTGTTGTTAACCCGACTGACTTCTTGACTTATGGCATGGAGGACCTTTTCCCCCGCTAGAACCTTTGTTGGACAAACCTCCCTGTTTATATTGTGTCTCGGCTCTGAGTTGGTGACAAAACTTGCCTTTGGTGAGTTGGATTGTATGCCTAAATCATTCTAGTCGGTTGTCCCGATGTTTGGCACTGTGCAGAACTCCCCCTGGTCGCTTGAGATGTTGTTGACTACAATTGAAAGCTCATGTACTACTTATATTGGAAATGTTTCTATGTGCCCATGAAAAATGAAAATGCTAAAACTGTGTTTCTTAACATATGTGAAAAAGGGCAAGAGCAATGAAATCCTAAAATACTCCTCGAAGGGTATAAGAAAAGGTCCAAAAAGGCAATGGTTAAATATATGCTATATCCAAATATTGCTGACCTTATAAATTTAAATATGTCCTGGATGAAAGCTGCAATTAGATGTGCTTTTAAGCACTGGTGAAGTCCCCAAAAGGACATACAGGCCAAAAAGGCCATGGAAATAAGTTGAGGATCCTAATGAAACTGGATCAAAATTAATGTAGACATGATGCCTAAGTTGAATAAGCACTCTCTGAACAACTCAACCATTTGTGAGGCACTGCCATTCCCTGTGTTGTTGTTTGTCCGGCATTGGTTATAGTGAGTATTCCCCTTCCATATCCAAAGTGTCATAATGTTAAGTAGGAAGTCATCCTTTGCCCTAGCCTTGTCAATTTTATCCTTCACCCTTCACTAACAAATTGATTACAACTATGAAGTGAGTATAGTCTCGAAAGCCTAGTCCGAGTAATAATAAATAAAGACCTATATATGTATTTGGTTGATGTACCGCTAGTGAAATGATTGCTACTTGTTGTGATTGTTGCTTAAATGATTTGTAGAGCATGTATTAGCCTTGTAGCACTTGCAGCCGATGGATGATAGTTTGAGTTATATTATTGGTATCTGGTCATTTACAGGGGATTATATTGTCTATTAGATGTTGTTGATGGTCAGGCAGAGACCTGGAAAGGGTATGAGTATACACCCTAGATGGATTTGGACTCTCTGAGTCTAACGAGACAGTTTATTTTCAGTTCCGGGCACTTGTAGAGATGATCAGGCTCATTTTACCTTTTTGATGCAGTTTTGCTTCACAGGATGATGTGTCTGAGCAGGGAGATGTTTTATTTGGATCTCCTAAGGTGTTGTATGGAGCATAGGGGTGCAGCCACTTGTTTGTACCATAGTACCCCCATCCCAGAGAGCCTCGTGGGCTTAGTTTGACAATGCAGGCACCCTAGGAGGCTGTTTTGGCAGGTTCATGTTTCTCGAGGTAGATTAAAAAATGATTAAATGGATATTGAAGAAATCGATTTGGGCTACTGAGGCAAGGAAATGACATGGGATGAGTCATGATGATGAGAGTGATGTCCTCCGCACCTTCTCCAGCAGTTGCAGCACCTAATTGGGCCCACAACTATTTTTTGGGCATTTTTATATTATTTTCTAGAGCTTTTGGGAGGCTAACGATTTCCTCAAGGACGCATGTTGCCGCCTAAAACACACTTGGACATGGGTAAGTCTCCTAACCTCTGTGTGTGTTCCTATGAGCAACTGATGAGTTGAAAACCCACTGTCACCTCGGTCCTAAACTTCTTCGTTTATACCACGACTCCTAAAGGCCAAGGGGGGTAGTCCCTACTTACTAAGTTCTATTTTGAAGAATATTTCTGGGAGTTGTAAATTACAAAAATGACAATCAGCGTGCAGTGATGCAAATATTTCAATGTCAAGCAAACCCTTTAACAATCAACCATTAATGTATGAAAGAGAGAAACAATCAAATAATAAAAATGATCAGTGTCGTCTCTACTCAGGCTATGGAGTCACAATAATCAACTTCAAATAATTTGCCTAAAGCATCAACTCATTTACTTTAACAAATATTCAAGAACATGATTAATTCCAATAAATGAGTAAGTTAAAATAAAGTGATTGCAAAGTAGAGAAATGTAAATGATTGTAACAATGTTATGCAAGTGGTCCTGTAAGTTTTAGTAAATTTTATGTCTCTCTTTGACTTAGGGAATTAAGGTGTTTGTTGCAAAGAAATGAACTATTCTAGATGTCTACCCCAAGAGATTATCTCCTTCGATTAGAGAAAGAATGCCGGGTGTTCAACATGGGAACACAAGGTTCCCACCTAGCTCCTCGTGTCAAACTTGAAACTTGCTGGGTGCTCAACTAAAGGACACGAAATGCCACGAAGCCCCCCACTGCCTCTACCCCACTAGCTCCACAAGTCAAGCCTCTTTTTCTCCTTTCTAATGAAGATACTTATCTGGGTGCTTATTAAACTAGCCAACACAAATCTTTGCCCTTTCTCGTCACCCTAGATCGGTTGAACCGGCGGGGGGAGAGGATACGGGGCAAAAACGGGGCTTGCGGTAAATTTTATTCTTAAAGAAAAATTAAACAAAACAAGCCAAGCGCGATATCACAACGGAGGCAGAGCCTACTCGATTGTGAGGTGCGGGCAAAATGAAATAAGCAAATACTTTAAATAAAAATGCTAGCCAACGCGATTTCACACAGATGGGAAAAGCCACCTCGCTTGTGAGGTGCGGGCAAAAAAAAGAAATAAGCAGATACTTGGAATAAAATGCTATCCAACGCGATATTGCAAGGATGGCAAAGCCAAATCACTTACAAGGTGTGGGCAAAAAATAAAGAAGAAAATAAAAACAAAATGAAATTCTAACTAATCTAAAACCCACGCCAATCAACAATTGCTTATGCAAAGGTGGGCAAGCCCAACTTCTATTGCTAGCAATGGATGGCAAATAAATGAGACTTGATTTAACTGAAAATGCAAAGCAAGAAATCAAGTCCAAGAGACTCTCTTGGACTTGTTACGAAGGCTGAAATTTTAGTGTAAAGAAAGAGGTAAAAGGAGTTAGAAAAACCGTGTTTTTCCTTTCTTGAGATGCCTTTGAAGCTCTTCCTTTGGGGTGGCCTTAAAACTCTTCTATGGCTGAAATTTGATAGAGCTTTTCCTTGTTTTGTTGCTAACCTGCTAAAAACCAGCAAATAGAAAATCATAAAATGTGCCCAAAATCACTTTGGGGAAGTTAGTATGTTAGTGCAATATATATACAAAATTTATACAAAGTTGTCAGATGAATAATTTTGAAAAAAGTTGAGTATATAAGAGTTAAAATTAGATTTAAAACACTCAACAAATTAAAATTAAAATTCAGAAATTTGTATGTAAAGAAAGAGAAAATTGGTTCTTTGTTTTTCAAGAAGTGAAGCAATGGGGCATCCAACCGAGGAATTCCACTCTTCAATCCAAATAACCTGCAACTTATAGGATTTTCACTACACAACTACTAGAAGGTGAGAATCAAATAATGAGAAAAGAAATCATAAACTTCAAACTAGAAAATATATGAACTTCTTTACTACAAGAATGAAAACTCACAAAATTTATGGGATACAAATACCATAAATCTTACCAAAGCAAATTAGTATGCTTCCTTGGCCAACCAAACTTGTGTAGCTCCTTAAGCATGGAAACAAATCATCAATGAGAACAATGCACACAAGATTCCTCCAAAGATTTTGATTACCAAAGCCAAATGGCTGAAAATTATAATGGTCCAAGCAAGAGCAAGGGCAAGAGAGCAAGAGAAAGAATGAGAGCATGAGCAAGAGAGTGGGTGCGAGTGTGTAACCCAAATGAGGAGGGGAAACCTCCTTAAATAGGAAAAATGAAAGAGAGAGGCTCTTTGCATGCTAGACAAGTGTCACAAGGGAGAGAGGGGGGCCCAAGAGAGGGGGGGGCGAATTTGCTTAGGAGGGCAAAACCAAGGTTTGAGATCTCAAATATGGGGAGAGAAACTCCCAATTTAATGCTTTTAACCTTATTGTTAGGTCAAATGGAGAAGAAACCACCATAGTGGGGCCATTTCCATTGACTTTAGCTCACCCAACGAATCAAAGAGAGAAAGGGGCGCCCTCCGAGATTTGACAACTCAAAACTTGTTGTATGCTTCCTTGGGGGCCCCCCCTTTGGGTCTTAAATTTGTCTTAGGAGCATAATATAAACATTAGAACCTTTACTTGGCCACCCCAAGTGACTATAGTCACTTTTCCAAGATTTGGCTCTCTAATTAAATGTCCAATTTCTTGATTTCCATGACTGGCCTGGGCAAAGGTGACCAAAACCATAGCAATAATTATCCGAATGATTTCAAACTTGGCCTAAGGGTGTAGGGGTGCTCATGTCGTTTGTCTTGAGTACCCATACCCTTATACAACATTAAAAATGACCAAGTAACACTCTTTTACATTACAACAAATTGTCCTAAGTGACAATTTTTAATGACCAAAAATTAAAAAAAACTATGCAAAACTTAATGAAATTCTGCAAGACTCTGGATAATGTCTAGCATGGTAATATAGATCATTCTTAGGCCCCAATCACCCCATGGACTCAATCACTAGAACACGTGTCACCACTTTGGAGGTAATTTTGAGTGAAAAACTCAAATAATTAAAATCTCTAAAAATAAATTTTAATTATCCAAGTGAAAAAACACTCCATGAAAGGACTTCCCTAATGACTAAGTCATAGGTGATCAAGTTACAAAAAACTAGACCTTCATGCTGACATATCCTTACAAAATCCCCCGCAAGGGGCAGAAATTTCATAGAGAGAAGAAGAGAAGAAGAGCTGCCTCGCTTGATATAATCATTAAGTACTTCATTCTTATCTTCAAGGCACATCCAACATGTGCATGGTACATCGTTGTTCACCTAGTTGGTTTTGGTGGTCAACAAGGCACAAAGTCAAAGAATTAAAATATTATATTATTTTATTGTGCCATGGGGCACCCATATGGAGTTAGTTAACAGTCCATGGACCCACCATGTGCTTCATTTATTTCTTGTTGAGTGGGCTACCATCTTTATGGGTGATTTAGTCCACTTTGGTACTTTATGGTTATACTGATCCATGTATTGTATGTTGAGCTCATATCAACCATTGATTAGAATATTTTATCTTTTAATCTTAGCCACTTGTTTTGAAAGTGGTTAGGATTTTGGTTCTCTCATTTCTATTTAAAGGAGAGAGCTTCTCATTTGTAAGGGGTCTTTGGCTCTTGGATCTGAATAATAGAAAGATTTTTCCATGGATATTTTCTTGATTTGCTTTGCATCTAATGTTCTCAAATGGTGATTGGATAGTCTTATGCTTCCTAGCATTATGGAAATTCATGTGAGATCTATATTTTTTCTGTTATCATTGTCTTGTCTACAGGAGGGCGTTTTGGCTGGAGCGTTTTTGCAAGGGGACCTCAACTCGTTCGGTTATCTTCGTCTTGGATCAGGGGGTTTTCATTAGTGTCATTGTGATCTATGATTACTTCTTTTTACTTTCCTATAGCATTTGGTTTCTTTATCTTGTCTTAGCAAATATGATATTGTTGACATTTTCTCATGTAGGGTAGGGGGCGCATTGGTGGCTTGGGGCTTACATTCGTCATAGAAATCACGTTGATCTTCCAGAATTGATCAGGATAGCAAGGATCATCGCTGTTAAGGCATCTACAAGCATTTCCAGGTACGATCTAACAGGTAATTCTCTTCTCTTTAGCATATCTCAATCCATTGTACCTGCTTTCCTTCCGTTTTTCTGAAAATCCTTAAAATACTGAAAAAACCCTAAAAAATACTAAATCCGGGAGTCGTCCGATCTTTGGCCAAACCACTACTGGGTTTCATAGATCGGGCCTCCCCCTCACTGAATCTATTGCAACGCTGGTCAAATTCCTGCTAGTTTGACCTAGATCTGAAATATTGTCTGAAAATTGCCTAGCGCCCCTAACTGAAAATTTGACTTGCTAGGGTTTTGATTCTTTTTGATTTCTGACTTCATAGACTGATAGATCGGGTCTCACACATTCCAAATCACCCCCAACGCTGTTCAAATTCATGACAGTGTGACCTAGATATGAATTCTAGACTGAAAACAACCCTAGCGCCATCACTGAAAAACTGGACCTTTCCGGAGTTTACTGTTTCCGAAATCTGACAGGCTAGGTTGATAGATCAGGTCCTGAGCACTCCAGAACACCCCTAACGCTGAGCTAGATCCAATCTGCTTGTGCTAGATCTTAAGAAATCAATTTTTTTCATCATCTCAGCCTCATTCATCAACTTTGACTTTTTCGGGATCTGACTTTTCCTAAATTTCTCTGAACCGAGTGTGTAAATCAGGCCCTCCTGATCCCATTTCTTCTTCAACGTTGAGCTGGTTGTTTGCTGGTGGCCTCGGATCAACAGATCTGTCTCATCCAACCTTAGCGCTAGCCTTCCTTGATTAAATTCCTGCCTTAATTGAGCCATCCAGACCAAAACACTTATCTGGGTCCACAGATCAGGGTCTACCCTAGGTGGGTTCACCTCAACGCTGGGTGTATACTGACTCCATTGCCCAATGCATGAAAGGCACTGATCTCCCATCCTTAGTGCTAGCCTTGAATTGACCTCTTCCCCTTGAAATTGGTTGTTCCTTGATGACTCAAACAATCACACTTGTTCACCTTCTTCATTCAGTTTGTCAGCCATGTACTAGATAGTCCCGACTATTTTCCTGCCCATCCTGCCTCGGTTACGCTTCCCAGGGTAGAGATCATCTTCTTTAGTTGCTAGTACCAAAACCCTAGATCTAACTATTTCCCCCAAAAGGTCATCCTATTATTGTTTTGGATCAGCCAATATACTGCTGAAGTCCTGATCCATTTACTGAATCCTACTGTAGATCCAGAATTTCTGAACATCTTACACCTTACGTACCTCAAAGTTTATTTTGATTTCATCTGGTGTCTAGGTCTGATCTCTCCTATTGGGAGCAGATCAGGGTCTCCCCCATTGTTGTCTTGGACTCAGACAACATAAAGCGAAGACTGCCTTGATTGGCGTGGCAACCGTCTCTTTGGGAGTCTAGGCAGTCTGGGTTCCACCTCTTTAGTTGCTTGCTCCTCTACCATCCATCCTGGATCCATCTTGCACAGGCAGCTACAAGGTTGGTGATAACATTTTGGCGCCATTGCCGGGGAGGTAGAGGCCTACCCTGGTTCGACATTTTTTCTCAAGCTATACTCTCGTTCTCTTTGCCAACATTTTGGCGTCGTTGCCGGGGAGGTTGAGGCCTACCCTGGTTCGACATTTTTTCTCAAGCTATACTCTCGTTGTCTTTGCCAACATTTTGGCCCTGTTGCTGGGGAGGTAGAGGCTGACCTTGGTTCAACATACCTCACCTTTCCCTACAACATATCTTTTTCGGTGAATTACTTGTGTGGTTCGCCTGGCGACTCCACCCCGCGACTCCACTGAGGACCGTGCCCAACGTATTAATCTTAAGTTCTTAGAACATACCATAAATCATAATGAATTCAGATGTATTTCTGAAGCACATGAAGGAATTAACCAAAAACATGATTGGAACTACAAGACAAATAAACGAAAGGGATAGATGGAGGTTAGACTACGGGTATGAGGATGATCTCGAGCATGGGTATGAATCTAGTTATCACAATCTTTTTGATACCCACTAACTTTCTCACCCATGCAATGAAGATTTCCCAACCATCCCGAGTAGACCTGTAAGTCAACATGAACCTAGAAGTCAGTCCCAGTCAAAGCCTTATAGCCAAGTAACCAGAGTTGTTAAAAAACAAGACAATCGGTCTCCTTTTGACTTTTCTGAAATACCGGGAGCACCTCATCCTATGCCAAACGATTACACTAGGAGGTTGCCCCAGTTTAGTGGAAATAATGATATATCTATTGAAAGTCATTTGGACATTCTCTGGGATTACATGGAAATTAGAGGTGCGGACAATGAAGATGTTTCTATGCAAGCCTTAGGAGAATCCTTGCAAGGGGATGTTCAACTATGGTTCGATAATTTAGGACCAGGATCCATCACTGGGTATGACATGTTCACAGATTTGTTAATTGATAGTTGGAGTAGGAACACTGATAAAATTTTAGAGTGTCAGTCTAGCAATGATTGTGCCGTTGATAATCAATATATTGACAATATGCTTTCTAAATTGGACCATTCCTCTCTTGATATGTTCCTAATTATGAGCGTGCCTACAATTCATAAGAATGTTACAGAGTACTTCTAGAATAATGTTTCAAAACCTCATGTTGAAACTAAGAGGGATATCAATCAAATCATACGAGATACTCTGTTATTATTACCTGAAGCAATCACAGAGCAACTCTTGGATTTGATTCATGGAAGGGAACCTAACATGCACCATCAAGAAACATTTTTAGTTGAGCCTTCCATTTGTGAGTCCATTAGAGAGCCTTTAGAAGAGAAACTCCATAATCATTGCCTAATTGACAATAATTTGAGTCAGTATTCAAGCCATCTGAATCTGGATTCAGACTTTGATGAAATCAATCGAACTTCTGTTGAAGAGCAATCTTGTGGTCATATTGTGATTGAAGAGCATGCCTGTAAGAGTGATAGGGAAACTGAAACCGAACTTATTGATGTTTTTCCTTGTCTAGAGCTTAAAGAAGAACAATCACATGATGATACAGTTGTAAGTGAACTTGATCAAGAACATTGCACTGAGAGTCCTTGTCCTGGTAGTATCGATATAATTCTTCATCAAATCCTTAATCAGAATATGTTGGTTCAATGTGTGGATACTGACCTTGTTTCGAATTCTTGAAATCACTCCTGGAATTAATTTAAAAGCTCTTTCCTTGTCAAATTCTGAGATCAATTATTCTAAGTCTGGGAGAAAATTTTCAATCCACCCTCCTGTCCCAACTCTTCAAGTCTTCTTGTATGGGTTTGTCGTTTAATCAAGTTGTTACTTTCGAAATTTTGAATCAAGAGTTTAAGTATTATCACGTAATTGGGGAAAATGCACTTCATGTCTCTTCTCAGTCATCCTTAATGAATAAAATATTTCAATTTGTAAATCTGTATTATGGATGGCTGGAGAAGGTGTATAAAGATCGATTTCATATTTTCTCCATTTTTAAACAACAAATGTGCTTGATCTCATACACAGTTTCATTACATTACAACTTGTCCCCATTTGATTTTCCCATTTCTTCTGGAGAGAATAGAATTGAATGTCCTAGTAAGGTAGAAGAGAAAACAAAGAACTGTGAAATATCCCAAATCCCGATATTTTCTATTTCTAAGCAGAAAGGCTGATACAACTGGGCATGCAAACTGCCATGCAAAAATCCCTATTTTATAGGAAAAATTAGGGTTAGGGTTTGTGAGATAGAATGAACACTTACCACTGATAAACCGGTGAAACTGCTTCAGATAAAGTATGCAAGCCCCGAGAACTGGATCGGAGATGGGCAGACCTCTTCTGCTCATAGTGAACCCCCAGCAGCAAGAACCCCAGTCAGAAAAGGGTGATGCTATCAGTGAAGGAGGTGTCCGATGAAGCTGCCAATTTGCAGGACTGGTAGCCTTCCCGTGCCGGAGAGAATGATTGATACAAGAGTGATTTCTGACTCCCCTAGGCAGGATAGCGACTTGCTTCTCAGAGACAGCTGCTCACGCCCCTGGAATCCCGAAACTGCTGATAACTGTTCCGGATGAGCACGGATGGATCTGATAATCACCGGGGACCGGAGTATGATGCTGATGATGAGAATGGTGCCTGAGTTTCGGAAGGAAACTGAGATCTGAAGGTCTCACAACAGATTAGGGCTTTCCGGCTGAAAACCCCCCTCTTACGACTGCACACGTGTCCCTGCAACGATCTATACCATATGCTAGATAACTGATGAATGAATGAAGAACAAGTGGTGAACCTGTATGGCTTACCTTGAATAAGACTAGGACAGATGTTTCATTGCCGAAATCCCGTTAGCTGAAGACTCCGTCTCCAACCCCAACTGCTGTGCGGCACGCTGTGCTGCAATCCAAGAGCTCCCAAAAATAATCATAATCCAAAGTGAAGTCTCCTTTTGCTTTATCCTTTATTTATAATGTTCAACTGTGAAAACCCTAATCTTTGACCTAATTAGGTCACTTTATCGTCTAATTTGACGTTGACTTGCATGCATGCGGATGGAGACTTAAAGAGTGCATGCATCATTAAATAATGCTGGGATGACATGCACGAAGGTGGCCTTTGGCCCCAGTGGCCCTTCTTGACCTAATGATGATGCCCTAGATCTTCTATGGATGGCATCAGTCCTCAGTTGATCCCCTAGTTGTCAGTAATCGCTCGAACCCACAAAAATCACATAGGTTAGCGGTTTTGGGCCTCAAGGCCTAATTGGAAGGGGACATTACAAACTGTTTGGAGTGGTTGAATCATGAGTTATATTGTCTCCTTCCATCGCTTGCATACTTCTTATGATCCTGTCAGTATCTGGATGGATGAGTTTTTAGAAAGTCAATTTCATCCTTGGCATGATTTCATTCCAGATCTTTCTTTGAATTTCAAACAAGTTAGAATGGTTTCAATTTTCATATACATTACTTTCAAACCATCTCTGGCTTGTTGGGTCATTAACTGTGAAGAAAGCTCAATGGCTTCGTTCAGCAAATGGTTGCATTGGATTTATGATTTTACCTAACACTTGTCTAAATTGGTTAGAGTAGGGTAGGTAGGACCTGAATAAGCCTTTCCTGGCAGTAGTGTAGAACCTTGCACCTTTGTTTGAAGCTCACCTTTGAAGCTCAGGTATAGTTTTGATTTCTGTTATCCTGCAAAAAAAAGAAAAAATCAAACTTTATTGAAAGTTATGGTTATAGATTAGATTTATTTTCTGCTTTTCAGTATTTTATATGTTATCCACATATCATTCTGACGACCGGTTTGTGAGTTTGGTATAGCTCTGGACATGCTGCAGGTAGTCAGTGACATTTTGGTAGCGGTTGCAGAGTTGGGTGGATTGAGCTAGGATACGAGAAGCAGAGTACGAGGACTAGAGATTCTGAGGTTCTCAAGCGCTCTTTTCAGCAGAGCACTTGTCCCAACTGGAGCCAGATGTTATCACATATATAGTAGCCGGGCTACCATATTCTATTTTTCAGATACAATACATTTTCCAGCCAGATCTCTTACATATGAGATGCTGAGATGAGCAGTTTTGACGGATCATTATTTAATTTGTGGACTATTGTACTCTCCCATGTCAGGACTGAGTCTCAGGATGCTCAGATTTGAGGACTGATGTAGCCATTTAGTCATTTACATCGCAGTTATTGATGCCCAGATTTATATCAGTGCTTTCTCATTGGACAGATGATGTTTCAGATGGATTATATGCATGATTATGACTCAACTTTTTATATTGTATTGTGGTATCATTGCTCTGATACTCATCTTTGTGACATGTATTAACATGTGGTGTCATGATCTGGCGGTGATAATTATATGGACTTGGATGTATTTGTATTATGTATTGATGTCCCTACTCTGACTTTGAAAGTTCCTGATCTATACTCATTGGTTTTACCCTCCTTAGGGAGAATAGAGGTAGTCATTCCCACTATTGTTTTGGCTTGCTAGTGTTGGCTTCATCATTCATTGTCTCCACCCATCCATTACCTTCCAGTTTTGTTGTTAACTCGACTGACTTCTTGACTTATGGCATGGAGGACCTTTTCCCCTGCTAAAACCTTTGTTGGACAAATCTCCCTGTTTATATTGTGTCTCGGCTCTGAGTTGGTGACAGAACTTGCCTTTGGTGAGTTGGATTGTATGCCTAAATCATTCTGGTCGGTTGTCCCGATGTTTGGCACTGTGCAGAACTGCCCTTGGTAGCTTGAGATGTTGTTGACTAAAACTAAAAGCTCATGTACTACTTATATTGGAAATGTTTCTATGCGCCCATGAAAAATGAAAATGCTAAAACTGTGTTTCTTAACATATGTGAAAAAGGGCAAGAGCAATAAAATGCTAAAATACTCCTCAAAGGGTATAAGAAAAGGTCCAAAAAGGCAATGGTTAAATATATGCTATATCCAAATATTGCTAACCTTATAAATTTAAATATGTCCTGGATGAAAGCTGCAATTAGATGTGCTTTTAAGCACTCGTGAAGTCCCCAAAAGGACATATAGGCCAAAAAGGCCATGGAAATAAGTTTAGCATCCTTATGAAACTGGATCAAAATTGATGTAGACATGATGCCTAAGTTGAATAAGCACTCTCTGAACAACTCAACCATTTGTGAGGCACTGCCATTACCTGTGTTGTTGTTTGTCCGGCATTGGTTATAGTGAGTATTCCCCTTCCATATCCAAAGTGTCATGATGTTAAGTAGGAAGTCATCCTTTTCCCTAGCCTTGTCAATTTTATCCTTCACCCTTCACTAGCAAATTGACTACAACTATGAAGTGAGTATAGTGTTGAAAGCCTAGTCCGAGTAATAATAAATAAAGCCCTATATATATATTTGGTTGATGTACCGCCAGTGAAATGATTGCTACTTGTTGTGAATGTTGCTTAAATGATTTGTAGAGCATGTATTAGCCTTGTAGCACTTGCAGCCGATGGATGATAGTCTGAGTTATATTATTGGTATCTGGTCATTTACAGGTGATTATATTGTCTATTACAGGGAACATTTTTTTTGCTCGGAAGCGTTGGGGAATCACTCTGGGAGCGTTGAGGAATCACTCAGGGAGCTTCGCTCCCTCAACAATTCCAGGGATGGCAGGGAGCGTATTTTTTCCCTAGGAATCACGATTCCCAAAAATTCTCCCAAGAGGAATAGATGAGGAATCGTGATTCCGGGAGCGATTGCTCATCGATTCCTCCTGGAGCGCGAATCGGGAGCGAATCGTGGGGGTCCCTAGCGATTCCCGACAACCTTTGTTCATAGTACAACATGCCATACAATAACCCAGCAGATGGATCGTATAGTAAACAATAGGTTTGATAAGTTGTACAAGATGTGTAGTGTAGCAGGTACCAAAAGGGGTTTCTGGGGTAGTTTGCAGCATAGTTACAAAAACCGAATCGGTGGACAAATCTGTCGACCCTCAGAACTGGAACCGGTAAAAAACCGGATCATAAAACCGGTCCACCAAAAATACATAAAATATTCAAATTTGAATTTTTTTTAAGATATTCATGTGCATCCATGTGAGTTCAAACCATTATACACAAAATATGCAAAGTTTCTCATGTATATAGCATATAAGAGTTCATAGAACCAAAATAGCACTTAACATCGAGTGCAATCCATGTCTGAATCAAAATACATCAACACAAAGGATCTAAATGGCCTATAGAAATTTAAAGACTAGAGTCAAAGACTAAACAATCTAATCATCAGAATCGTTTGAATCCTCATGAACAGACTCATCAGAGGCCTTAGAATCAGCCTAGGAACTAGCTCTAAGACCCTTAACAATCAACACTTTCAAACTAAAAGATCCGAAGACACCCAAGCACATACTCGAAAACACTCGGATGAATAGTGTGAGTGAAAGAGAGGGGGTGGGGGTCTTTTTATAGGTTCATTAGGTGTCTTAAGGGTGTCCAGATGCATCCCCCCAACCCACTTTCCAAAAAATTAAAAAAAAACCCTCTTTTTTGGCATTCGTACGACCACTGTACAGACCGATCGGTTTCTTGGGAAAACCGGTTTTGGACCGGTTCGATACCGAACCTCGTGGTTCGTGGACCAACCCAGCCGGTTTGGTATCGAACCGGCCCAAAATGGTTAGGTCCTCCAGTTCGGATCGGAAACCCACCGGAACCGGGCTGACCGGCCGGTTTTGTCGGTTCTGGTCTGGTTTTGACAACGTTGGTTTGCAGGAAGGGGTTTTCTTAGCAAGGCAGCTTTGCGAGGTTTGCTGTTGATTGTATTTTTCTTCATTGGGCCATTTTCCTAGTAAGGGAGCCATTGTATGCTTGGATATTATCTTAATGAAAAAGCATATTTGAAGGGAAATTTTGTTGTTGTGCATGTGTTATGGAGATATACTTCCATTTTGTTTTTGCTATTTAAATTCTATTAATAAATTCCAATCAGTATAAATTATTCAATGAGTTGCAATTTAATTGTTGAAGGAAATCACTAGAAAATAATTATCTAGATGTTGGGATTAGAAAACTTAACATGGTATCAGAGCATACACTTTGAGAAGGAGGTAGATTTGAAGTCTACAACAGTAGATCTATTAGATCTGAGCGGCTAGCAAACAGATCTAGTATATATCTGGGGTTTACAAAATAGATCTTGGTGGGTGCTTAAAGGAATAAGCACATGACAGTTTTTTTGATTAGATCTAGAAATGGAAACAACCAGTCCTAGGTTTGAAGACTAGTTAGATGGGGCATCCAACTTCCTGTTCTGGAAAGTGAGAGTAACCTTGTTTTGAAGGAACATGGACTTTGGGAGATTTTGGAAAAGGTTGTCCCTACACTGACTGATGCAACACTAAAGGCAACTCATGAGAGGAAGAACATCAAATCCCAGAGAGTTATCCTAAATGCCCTGAAGGGTCACTTGATTCCTCATGTGGCAGAGAAGCAGTTGGTTAGAGAAATGTTCAAGGCTCTAGTGGATGTTTTCCTGAGTGACAACATGAACAACAAGATGGTCTTAAAAAATAAACTCAGAGATGCCCGAATGTCAAGATTTGATAATGTTAGCAGCTATCTCATTAAGATCACCCAGATACGTGATCAACTTGCAACCATTGGAGAAAAAGTGGATGATGCAGAACTTGTCAATGTGGCATTAAATGGATTAAACAAGCCCTGGGAACCATTTGTAAAAGGCATTTGTGCTCGAGAGCATCTTTTAGATTAGTAGAGGGTTTGGGATGATTGCATCCAAGAAGTGACTCAGGAGGTGTCTAGAGCTAGCAAGCAAGGAGGTAGTGATGAGAACTTGGCCCTTGTCAGCAAGACAAGAAAGGGCAAAGGAAAGGTTCCCAGCAAGAAGGATAATTGTGAGGGGGCAACTTCACAATTCTAGAAGAAGAAGAAGGACTTGAGTAAAATCAAGTGCTTTGTGTGCCACAAGTATAGGCACTATGCATCTCAATATCTGGAGAAGAAGAAAGGAAAAGGAAAAACGTAGCAGGTAGTAGCATATGCAAAAACTCAGTTTAGTGAGTTTGCTGCGAAGTTCAAGAATGACTTCTCACTATTTTCCTATCTTTCCGCCAACGCAGTTGCTAGGAGTGCATGGTACTTAGACAATGGTGCATCTTGTCATATGACGGAAGTATGGGAGCTATTTATCAGTTTGATGGAGAGAAACTCAGGGATCCATATGGAGCTTGGTGATGATGTCAAGTATGCAATAAGGGGAGAGGGAACAATTTCGTTCCATCTCGAGTCAGGAGGTTTGTTTGATGCCCAGGGTGTGCTATATGTAATAGGGTTGAAGAAGAACTTGCTCTCAGTCTCAGTTATGGAGGATAAGGGTTTGCCATCGTCTTTTAGAAAGTGCAAGTACTCATACGTCCAGAGGGAACCAGCCCTGACACAATAGTGAGGATTGGGGTTAGAGAGGAAAACTTATATAGATTGCAGGGGAAGCCTTTTCAGGCCTTGTTACATGACAATGACAACCTGTGTGAGCTATGGCACAGAAGGATGGGACAACTGCATTACAGGGCGTTGCCAATTTTGAGGGAGATTGTCATTGGTCTTCCATATTTCAATGTTGAGTAGCAGGGCGTATGCATAGGATGTCCACTTGGCAAGAATGTCAAGGCTGCTTTTCCAAGCAGCAAGAGTAGGTCCAATGGGATTTTGGATTTCATTCATTCAGATATTTGTGGATCAATGTCTATAGTATCAGTGCATGGAGCTTCATACTATGTAGCATTCATTGATGACTTTTGCAAGAAAACCTGGATCTTCTTTATGAAGTCCAAGGATGAGTTCTTCGGTTGGTTCCAGGACTTCAAGGCCTAGGTGGAGAACTTGACAACTGAGAAGATCAAGGTCTTGACGTCAGAAATGGGGGAGAGTACACCTCAAATGAATTCAAGGATTTCTGCAAGGAGGCAGGGATCAAGAGGGAGGAGACAATCTTGTACAAACCATAACAAAATGGTGTTATTGAGAGAAAGAACTTGTTCATCATCAGTATTGCAGAGGCTATGATTCATGATCAGGGTTTGCCTATGTTTCTTTGGGTAGAAGCATGTAACACAACAGTGTATTTGCAGAACAAGAGTCCTCACAGTATATTGGAGGATAAGACTCTAGAGATCGGGCATCTTTGGATCTTTGGTTGTCGAGTTTATTTCCATGTGCCTGTGGGGAAGAGGACGAAGCTGGAGCCCTCACGAGAGAAGGGCATATTTGTGGGGTACAACGAGGCCTCAAAGGATAGCATGATTTTAATACTAGCTCAACGGAAGACAGTGGTGAGCTGAGATGTTAAGTTCGAGGAGAAGTTGGTACATAGGAAGTCTCATGAGTTACCACCGGTGGCAGAGGATGAAGAGAAGGTGGCTTCGAAGGGTGAACAAAGTTCATAGACTTCTAGTTTAGGGAGTCAACCTTCAGGCGAGGAGGAGGAATTAGCTCCTTCTAGCTCTATCAGGAGACCCAGGTGGTTTGAGTGGACCTTGAGGGATGCTCAAAAGTATGTTGAGGCCCCCCAGAAGATCATTCAAGGATAATATGTTGAATTTTAGCATTAGCATAAATACTTAAAAAATTTGCAGATTAACTTAAACAAATGACAAGTGCAGTAAAATAACCTTCATAACATCAGCACAATGGACAAAAGAGTTTTTCACTGAGGAAACCTTCGAAGGACAAAAACCCCAAAAAGCATTAGTAGCTCATCTCGTAAATGAGATGACTTAGAAAATTCTTGAAAAAGTTCCTCAAACCCCAATCTGGGTCAAACCATAGTTACAGAGAAATTTTCATAGCAAAATTCAGGCTAAGGGTTTCAAACCCTAGTTGTACAAATTTCCAGATTTGCTTGGAAATGATCAAGACTGTCAAATAACAGTCTGCCCGAATAATTTTCAGATCTGCCCAGAAAAATGAGACAAGCTGCTCGAAATTTACAGACTGCCCGAAATTTATAGCAGGTTGCCCATAGTTAATTTTTGCGTGCCCAGAAACTGACAAAGCCTGCTCGAAGTCTCTTCTTGCTTCACTAGATCTCTGCTGCACCTGCCTGGAAATTTTCTGCCCTGCCCGAAGGTATTTGGTCTGTCCAAATATGCCCGGATGGTAGATCTAACTTCTCGGAAGGCTTATTAGCCTGCTCGGGTCCTGTTTGGGCAGCCGGAGACTGAGGCTAAGCCCCCTGCTATTGTCGGTGTGGATAGACAGACCTCTGTCTGTTGGTTGAGAAGAATCCGGGACTGCCCAGAACCCTGCTAGGGTTTGCTAGGGTACCCAAAGACCCTTAGCAGGCTGCCCCGAGCCCTGCTAGGGTAGCCCGAGGGTAGCCGTGGGCAGTAAAGATCAGCCCAACCCTTCTAGGGCTTGCTCGAATGTCTGAGAAGGGATCCGAGGCCTGCCCAAGAGAGATGGAAGACAACTGTGGAGAATAGGGCTGCCACTGAGAAGAAAAACACAACTGCCCTAGATCTGGAAATGTAATTGACTTTTGAAGATGAGGGTTTGTCAAACCCTAAGACAAAAATAAACCCTAACTGAGGGTTGTGCTGAGAGATCTCTAGAAACAACAGTACCTGTGAGAGCAATTGATGTATATAATAATGAAATGACTTTATCTTCTTTTATAATCTTCAGTCACCTGTAAGTGGGCCAAAATTAGGAAAAACAAAATAATAATATTTTATTTTTTCCTAATTTCACTTTTACCTTGTTACCTTTAAGTAGTCTAAAACGTTCTTTATGTATTTTTGACTTTTACCAAAAGTCTTTAAGTGACTTTGACTTTCACTTGTGCTCCCTTTTCCTGTGGTCCAAAAGTCCTTATGTATTTTTCACTTTTGACTTTAACCTTTTTCCAAGTGCCCCTGTGGTCATCACCTATGGTCTTTTTGATTCCATTCAAAGTACATCATCATAAACCAAGAGAGTTACTAATGCTTTTATCACACACTCTATTTGACACCAAGATCAGGTACTAGGGTAACTTAACCAAGGGTAGCCAAGCCTTGGAGAAGTACACAAAGCCCATAGATCAAGGATCTGAGTGTCACACATGCCTAGACCAAGTCTAGGGCTTACAGTGCCTTCCTGGTAACAGACCAGGTGCCTCAGTCATGGGCTGCATAATTTGACCCTAGGTCAAATACTTGGTAATAGACCAAGGGCCTCCATTCTCCAAGAGAATGGCTACTCAGAACGAAGCCGAGTCTACCAGTACTAGACTGGTCCACATCGTAGTCTCGGACTAGATGTCTACCATTCAACAGAATGGTCACTCAACACTGGGTTGAGTCTACCCAGGGCAAAGTTGGGTCCATATCATGGTCAAGGACCAGATATCTACCATTCAATAGAATGGTCACTCAACACTGGGTTGAGTTTACACTGTGGTCCTAGACCAGGTGTTCCCATTCTCCTAAGAGAATGGTTGTCGATGTTGCTCAGAAAAATCAACACTTCCTCTCAGCGAGAGAGACATTTTCTGCCATACCAAGCTTGTCATGAAAGTACATTAACGTTGATGTCGACAGAGGCTTGGTCAATATATCTGCAATCTGTTCATTTGTACGAATGTACTGCAACTTCAGAGAACCTCTCTGCACTAGGTCTCTGATGAAATGATACCTCATTTCAATGTGTTTCGATCTATCATGAAACACTGGGTCCTTTGAAAGCTTTATGCAACTCTGATTATCGTAATGGATGATCGTTGAGTCAAGCTTTCCCCCGAATAGATTAGATATTAGTTTTCTGAGCCAAACTACTTCCTTGCAGGCATCACTTGCAACAATATACTCTCCCTCAGCTGTACTCTGAGCTATGGAACCCTGCTTCCTGCTGGACCAAGAGATTATTGCCGATCCCATACTGAAGCAAAAACCAGAGGTACTTTTCCGGTCAACTGCACTGCCAGCTCAATCTGAATCTGAATAACCAGATAACAATACTCCACTGCTGGAAATATACCCGAGTCCATAAGTGATAGTACCTTGCACACATCTGAGTACATGTTTGGCAACTACCAAGTGTATGTGCTTCATATTGGACATGAACTGACTCAGTGCATTCACTGTGTAACAGATATCTGGTCTTGTATGCACGAGATACATTAGGGAACCAATGATTTGTCTGTATAGAGTAGAGTCCACACTTTGTGAACTAGAAGCCGAGTCCCGCAACTTTGTCAAGTCGGTAGTCATTGGTACACTCATGGACTTGCAGTCTTGCATCCCAAATCTCTGCAAGATATCCACTGCATACTTTCCTTGTGTCAAGAATATCTCACTTGGATTTTGGCAGACTTCTAAGCCAACGAAGTAATGCATCAATCCGAGATCTTTCATCTCGAATTCAAAGGTAAGCTCCCTCTTACACTGGTCTATCAATTGTTCATCTCCTGTAAGAAACAAGTCATCTACATATAGAACAAGTATCAAGACATGATTATGAACAACCTTAAAGTACAAGTTAGAATCAACTATACTTTTGGAAAACTCGAAGCTATGGAGAAATCCATCCATCTTGGCATACCAGACTCTCGGAGCCTATTTCAGTCCATACAAAACTTTCTTCAGTTTACTTACATGGGTCTTCTTCCCATGAGTCACAAAGCCTTCAGGTTGTTCAATATAAACTTCTTCCTCAATCTTACCATTGAGAAAGGTTGTCTTTACATCCATCTGATGTAACTTCCATCCGAATACTGCAGCAAGTGAAATGATGGTTCTAAGGGTAGTATACCTGGCAACAGGAGCAAATGTCTCGTCATAGTCAATGCCTTCTTTCTAAGTGAATCCACGAGCTACGAATCTAACTTTATGCTTCTCCACACTGCCATCTACAGCATGCTTGATCTTATAAAGCCATCTGGAAGTCACAACTAACTTTCCTGTTGGTCTAGGAACAATTTCCCAAACATTATTCTTCATGATTGACTTGTACTCTTCAAACATGGCATCAACCCATACCTGTTTACTTGTTTCTTCTTCGTATGATGAAAGTTTTGAACTGATAAGCTGACTCATAAGACCAGAGAACTTCCATGGTCTTATGCTTTCTCTGAAAGCCAAGGATGAGCTTTATGCTTCTTTCCTTCTTGCACCGTCTCTCGGTACAAAGCAGGTCTCCTTTTGGAAGGAGGAACTTCAAGTAGTTCTTCTAGTGGACTTTCAATGTTCTTAGGTCTCCTCCCTTTGAATTTCTGAATCTGGAAACTCAAGTGGAGAAACTGCATCTTTCGGTGAAAGCTGTAGTCTTTTACGAAACACAACTTCCTCATGGAAGATCACATCTCTACTGACCTCAATGTGCCTTTGTCTAGGTATATATACTCGATAAGCCTTCGAGCAATCACTAAATCCAACAAATATGCCTTTCTTACCGGAGGGCTCTAGCTTGGCCCTCTTCTCTTTTGGCACATGAACATACACAGGAGTACCAAATATCCTCATGTGATCGACTGCAGGTTTCTTCTTGGTGAAGACTTCTTCCGGAGTTTTCTCCCCCAAGATAGCATGTGGGCTTCTGTTCTGTATGCACACAACAGTTCCTGTAGCTTCAGCCCACAAAGACAAAGGAAGATCTATATTAGTGATCATGGCTTTAGCAGCCTGTAATTTCCCAAACTGATATTTTTCTCTCTTTTTGTGTACTGTAGATGGCTATTAGGCTTATGTCTCAATAAAATATGAAAGCAAACCCTGATCTCTGCATGCAGATCTGTGCCCTAGATAAAACTGAAATTCTAGAAAGTAGGAGGAATTAATGCATGTACATACCAGTATGTAGATCTGCTGATGACGAAGAGGATGGTCCCCACATGCAAGAATTGTGATGGAGGAATAAGGAGTTAAGCCAAATCGTCCTCCATAGGTAGATGCGCCCTCCTCCAAAACTATAGATGCTCCTCAATAATAAATACTCCACCGATGAAGACCCAGATGAGGTGCAATAGGGTTATAGTTCCCTTCTGGAAATGATGGAAGTAGCATACAGAAGTAGTGGCTCAATAGCCTGCAACGATTGTATCCTCCTCAAGAAAGTCGCCCATGCAGAAAGACATCCTCCAAATAGTGATGAATGTTGATAACTAGCTTGAAACTCAAACTGAGAAGTCCTTCCAAGGGAAGGGTGATGAGTGTTTTTTGAGAAGGATAGAAGCAACATGCAGAAGTTCTGCCTTATGTAGAGAAGAAAGCGAATAGGTATGTCTCTGACCAAGGCGCCCAAGCTAGGATAGCGAACCCCTCAATCCAATGAATAATCAATCTCTCGAAGCAACTGCTGAAAAGAACCTGATGATGTAGTGTTGAATCTGGATGATCCAACTTGATGACGAACTAGGGCAGATAGATTTCGCTGTCGAAATACACCAGTTAGCTGAGCATGCACTCAACCCCAACTTAGCTCGTTGAGCTCTCCAATTCGAATCCTCAAATCAATGATCATATAAGTGTGTTTCTCCATTCACTTTACCTTTCTTTTATAACTTCCAACTGCGAAGAACCTAACTTTTGACCTAATTAGGTCACTTTAACTTCTAATTTGTAGTTGACTTGCATACAGGTGCCTGGAGACTCAATCAAGTGCATGCATCAGGAAATAATGCTTAGATGTCAAGCATGCAGGTAGCCTTTGGCTTTGGTGGCCCCCGTCTACCCAATGATGATATAATATTGATGCCCTAGATATTCTTATATGGCATCAGTCCACAGCTGATTCCTTGACTGTCAGTGCCCGTTCGAACCTATGAGAATCATATAGGTTAGCGGGATGGTCGTCAATGCCTAAGGTCCTTCAATCTCGTAAGTGGAGTCATCCCCAAGTTCTACCTGAGTGGTGAACGTTTTCTTTTTATAGCTGGTGAGAGTTCCATGGTTACCTGTCATGTGCCTGGTGGCACCACTGTCCACCAACCAAGAAGTGGAACAATTTGAGAAAGAACCAGTTAGAGCAGAGATCAAGTAGTACTCTTTCTTAGGCTCTTCAGTTTTGTTAGCCTTGGTTTTCTTCTTCTTTGGTTCTTCATTTTCTTCTTCCTCTGCGTCTGTAGCAGATGCTTGAAACCTTCGCTTGGGTTTTTTCTTGTTCTGCTTGAAGTCTCTAGCAAAATGTCCAAACTTGTGGCAACTATAACATTCCACTTTTGACATGTCAGAAAACTTACCCTGAGGTTTATTTCCCTTCTTTTGCTATGGGAAAGGCTTCTTGAACTTCTTTGTCTTTGCTGCAAGTGCAAGGCTGTCCTCCTTGATTACCTTGCCAGAGGTCCTTCCTTCTTCTTCTATGCAATCATGCCAAAGCCTTTAAAAGGTTGGCTGATTTTCTCTCCCAAGAGCTTGGGAGACCATCAACCACTGTTTGCACAAGGTCATCATCATCAATAGTAATACCAATAGCAATGAGTTGATCTCTTACCTGTGCAATCTTCGTGAAGAAGGAACCAATGTTTTCATCTTTGTTCAGCTTCAAAGTTCGTAGCCTCTTCTTCAAGACTCTCTTTTGACTGGGAGCTTTCTTTTCATATAGGTTGACCAAAGTATCAAAGCAATCTTTAGCAGTCTTCAATGATGTGATGTTGGGCAAGCCTACTAGCATCTGTTGTTGTCTCTTCAATGACATTAAAAACAATGTTATGCAAGTCATTTTCATCTAGAATGGCTGTTAACCTGGCCTTCCAGGAGTTGAAGTTGGCTGAACCATAGAACTTTCTTTCGGTTTGAAACCATTGGTGGCCATCTCTGCCACTTAGTCAAATGTTAGATCTGCAAATCTTATCCCAAGATCTAGGAAAAAGAACATCAGTGTCCCTTTATTGTGTTTTCACATGCTATGCTTCGATACCATGTTGAATTTTAGCATTAGCATAAATACTTAAAAAATTTACAGATTAACTTAAACAAATGAGAAGTGCAGTAAAATAACATTCATCACATCAACAGAATGGACACAAGAGTTTTTCATTGGGGAAACCTTCAAAGGACAAAAACCCCAAAAAGCATTAGTAGCTCATCTCGTAAATGAGATGACTTAGAAAATTCTTCAAAAAGTTCCTCAAACCCTAATCTGGGGCAAACCACAGTTACAAAGAAATTTTCACAGCAAAATTCAGTCTAAGGGTTTCAAACTCTAGCTGTACAAATTTCTAGATCTGCTTGGACATGATCAAGACTGCCAAATACTTGGTAACAAACCAAGCGCCTACATTCTCCAAGAGAATGGCTACCCAGAACTAAGCTGAGTCTACTAGTACTAGATTGGTCCACATCGTGATCCCGGACCAGATGTCTACCATTCAACAGAATGGTCACTCAACACTGGGTTGAGTCTCCCCAGGGCAAAGCTGGGCCATATCATGGTCAAGGACTAGATATCTACCATTCAACAGAATGGTCACTCAATATTGGGTTAAGTCTACACCGTGGTCCCGGACCAGGTGTCCCCATTCTCCTAAGCGAATGGCTCTCGATGTTGCTCAGAAAAATCAACATAATAGACCTTCGAGGAAGTTCCCGAACTATATGGAATTTATGAGTAGCATCATAGATTTCGAGCTTTCCAATATTGAGGAAGCAACTGACCAATTGGTTTGGAGGGATGCCATGGTGGAGTACACCTCCATCATGGAAAGAAGAATGATGTTTGGGACATTGTGCTTCGACTGGAGGGGAGGTTTGCGGTGATTTCAATGTGGCTCTTCAAGTTCAAGCATGTTGTAGATGGCGGCATTGATAAGTTCAAGGCGAGGTTTGTGGCGAGAGGATTCACTCAAGGAGAGGGAGGGGACTACAAGGAGACATTTGCTCTTGTTGCCAGAGATGCTTTTATTTGAGTTGTTATATTTATTGCCTCAGTCATGAGGTGGAGGATTCACCAGATGGACGTGAAGACAAGCTTCCTCAACGAGTTCATTGAGGAGGAAGTATATATAGAGCAACCTGAGGGCTTCGAGGTACATGCAAGGGAGTCTCATGTGTGCAGGCTTAAGAAAGCCTTGTACAAACTCAAATAGGCACCTAGGGTGTGGTATTCCTGGATTGATGGATACTTGCAGAGCATAGGCTTCACTAAGAGTGAGGCAGATCCTAACTTGTACTTCATACTTGTTGGGTCCGATCCACTCATCTTGGTGTTGTATACAGATGATTTGTTTCTCACAGCTACAGAGGGGCTTATAGCAGGGTGTAAGACAAAGTTGGCTACAAAATTTGAGATGAAGGATATTGGATTGATGCATTATTTCTTTGGGTTAGAGGTATGGCAGAGATTGGGTCTGCTCCACTCATCTTGGTGTTGTATGTAGATGATTTGTTTTTCATAGCTACAAAGCGGCTTATAGCAGGGTGTAAGTCAGAGTTGGCTGCAAAATTTGAGATGAAGGATATTGGCTTGATGCATTCTTTCATGGGGTTAGAGGTATGGCAGAGATTAGGTTAGATCTTCCTTGGTTAAGGGAAGTACACAGTAGAGATCTTGAGGAGACTAATTATGGAAAACTGTAGATTGATGGCTACACCTATGGTTACCAAGTTGAAGAAGGTTGTGTTGATGAAATTGTCATTGATGCCAACATGGACTTGCAGTGGCCCCACAGGTTGTCATTGATGCCACCAAGTCTCACTTGCAATGCCTTGGACCCCTTACAGAGTGGGTTTGTGCCTTGAAGCACCTTGTACCCAGTTGACAAGGTCCCTGTACCCACAAGGCTGGATCTTGCAGCCTCCACCTTGCTAAAGATACTGAAGACCCTGCTAATGGTGCTGAAGACCTTGGAGACGGTGTTGAAGCCTTTGTGGATGATGGTGAAGCAAGGGGTTTCATAGGCTTCTTCAACCACCTCAACCATACCAGGAGACCTCCAAGGGTCAATATCCATCATGACATCACCTGTGGGGTTGTTAGACCTTCTCCTGGGGTACCATGACACCATCAGAGCTTGAATGACCACAAAATGGGTCATTAATGCTTCTCATGAAGATAAAGGGAGAGATGAAGACAAAAAGGGAGCATGCTCATAAAGGGAGCATGAGTTGTTGTCATCAATGACAAAGGGGGAGATTGTTGATGAAATTGTCATTGATGCCAATATGGACTTGCAGTGGCCCCACAGGTTGTGATTGATGGATCTTGACCCTTGGAGGTCTCTTGGTGTGGTTGAGGTGGTTGAAGAAGCCTATGAAACCCCTTGCTTGATGAAAAAGCCTTGAAGAAGCCCTCGGACCCACATTTGATGGCTTAATGGTCCTTAAAGGTGATGATGTGGTCATTCATGACTTGATGAAGACTTGGAGCCCTTGATGAAGATCTTGATGCCCGTTTAGCCCTTGTTGGGGTCATGGAACCCTTGGAGATGGTCATTATGCATGAGAAGGTTTGGCACCCACATAAATGGTGACATGATGACCCTTGGACACTATATGATCATTGATGGTGCATTTGGAAATGATTTGGGTCTTGGAATCCATACATATGGTGGTTTGTAAGCCCATGATTGTTGGAGCCTTTGATAGGATGGAATCTTTGGTCATGAAGCCCTCATCACTTGGTGATGGAGTCCTATGTGATGGGCTTGAAGTCTGTGGAAAGTATCTTGTTTAAATATTATATGATATCTTTGAAAAAGTCCTTGAAACCCTTGCATGTGGTGCCTTGGGCTTTGAACCCACACACTTGGTAGCTTGTTGATGGTGATGTATGGTCCTCTTTGTGGTTATATGGCTATTGGGATGTAGATGGAGGTAGAGCCCATGGAAGTGCCTTGATATGTTGAAGAAGACTTTGAAACTCTTGTAGTTGGTGGTATGGTCTTTGGCACCTTTATGTGTGGAGTCTTGATGTCTTGTACAAATTGAAGAATGTAAGGGTATTAGACCAAGAATTTGCAAATAAACCCATCATAGGGAGATAGTCCTCGTCAAGCCATTTCCATTGATATGTGGAGCATCTTCTAACTCCTTACGGTTTAAGAGATATGAATTTTTGAAGTTGGTGTACCCCCCTTTTTGGGTCAGTCGACCAAACAAAAGAGAATTTAATTATTTGTAATTTTGAATAGCATGTCGGCCCAAGGTAATAACTTTCCTCCACAACCTATATAAATAGAATATCGAACATTTCATTTGTTCATCATCAATTCTCTCGGTATTTTCGCAACTCTTGGAGAAAAGTGCAAAACTTTGTGGAGGAGAAATTTCTGGGCATCTTACCTAAAATTGGCATAACTTTCTCATACGAAATCGAAATTACAAAATTTTTGGCTCGTTAGAAAGCTTGTTACGAGGGCTATGTGGTGACATGATCTAGAGATTATTTTGGTTTTTGTACTGTTTATTCATATTGTGATCTTCAAAACGGTATGGTTCATGCTTTTGGGTTTCTCTTGTGATGGCACATGTCTCTCATGGATAGAGTTCATCTTTGATCTTAGTATGTGAGCCTCTATATTGGTATATATATTTGGAGTCATTATGGAGGCTATGATGATAATGTTGCATACCTTTATGCTATGATATGATACACTTTATGATGATAATGCATGTGATAATGACGTACACTCTATGATGTCGATGCACTCCTATACAATATGATGTACATGCATACCATAGTGTGATGATGCTCTCCTATGCACTATGATGTATACTTGATGATGATGATGTATAAATAGTGCACACTGAGATGATGATGTTGATCTATATTTGATGATGAGGATGCATACCCTATGACGATGATGCATGACGATGCATGCCTTACGCTCAGTGAAAGCAGAGTAGAATTACTTGTTCAGTAATTGTGTATGATGAGGTGTACTATGATGTGTACATAAGCAGATTGACCAACTTGACCAACAATATTAATGAGCAGAAAAGAATGACCAACGGTGATGAGCAAAGTTGATGTGTAGAGATACTTGAGCAGCAGTGATGAGCATCTGACCAGATATTGATGAGCAGATTGACCAGATATTGATGAACAATGTTGACCAACAGAGTGATGAGCAGAGATTGATGTGCAGAGCAGAGGTTGGTTGTGAAGCAGAGCCATATGATTGCTTGCAAGAAGAATCTTGCACTTGAGGATTGGACTCCTCAAACCCTTCTTAGTTGGAGCTAGGAAAACTAGGCTGGGTTTTGTTATGAGAGTTGGCGCTCTTTTCATCAGTTGGTGCTGATTGTAATCGAGAAGATTGTTGTCTTCCATGTACAATACATAAAGATCAAAATGCCATATATTCTTGTGTCTCTTTTGTAGTGATGTTGTGCTTATGACTCATGATGAATTTGATTATGCAATTGATGACTTAATGATTGATATACTCTAATTGATTAAAAGAAGGTAAACAGTTTATAATTGCTCTCACACGGATTCACCCCTCGTCTTAGTGTGGCCATTGTGTCCAACATGTTGTTGCTTCAGATTCAGGTTGGTGGATTCTAGGTTATACAGATAACTGATAGGATCATTGATGTATTTGGTCAACACTAGGAGTCGAGGTAGGTGCATTGGGTAGCAGTGAAGCATGTGCTCAGGTATTTAAGATGCACACTGGAGTATGGATTGAGATATCTTGGAGGTGATGGAGTAACGTTGTAGGGTTATTCAGACTTAGATTGGGTAGGGAGCGCAACTGATCGAAAGTGCACCTAAGGGTGTTGCTTCAACTTAGGATCAACAATGATTTCATGGTTTAGCAGGAAGCAAAATTTTGTAGTACTCAGTTCAGCAGAGGCGGAGTATATGGCAGCGAGTCTGGCTAGTTGTGAATTTATTTGGCTTCACAAACTACTTACAAGATTATTTGATCAGGAGTTGGAGCCCACAGTGATTCAATATGATAATCATAGTTGTATCAAAGTCTTTGAGAATCTAGTATTCCATGATAGGTTCAAGCATATTGAGATCATATATCACTTCATCTGAGACATGATGCAAATGGGAGCATGCAAGCTCCAGTATATCTCCAGAAATGAGCAGGTTACAGACATACTGACCAAACCCTCAGTCAAAGGGAAGTTTGTGTTCTTTAGAGACAAACTTGGAGTGGTGAAGTAGGTACTTCCACATGATTTTGTCTCTAACTTGTGGAAATTGTCATTAATACCTCTCAAAACTTTGGAAATTCACTTTATTAAGTTAATTATTGAAGTGAATGCCATTTTAGAATTAATTGAGGTTAATTTAATAAAATGCCTAAGTTTTTGGCATTAGTTATTTAAGTTAATTAAATGAATCTTAGCCATTGATTTCAAGTGAGTGAGAAATGTAATCTCAACCATTGATCACTTAGGAGCTAAGTCATCGGTCACGTCCAAAACCCCCCTCGTGTCCTGTGGGGTCGTGTCGGACACGTACACGATGACAACACATGTCCAACACGTGTTTTTTACTATCCTAGAATCGAGACACGAAATTTTTTTTGTCGGACACGTGTTGACATCGTGTCTCGGTATCCAGTGTTTTTCAGAATTTCAACATCTAAGAACTGGTGGGACTGCAACGTTTCAAAACTGGATTCTATCATCTGTGAGGGATGGGATTGGCTTTTAATTGAAAGTGCCAAGCCCTCTAAGTATCCTGTTGTTGGTTGTGTTGACCAAAACTCATCTATCATGCCCTTATTAAAATTGTACCCTTGACACAAACCAAAACCATTGATTGTGCATGTTAAGCTTTCTACCCCATTTTAACATTTGGATTAGCCATCTTCATTAAATTGTGGAGTGATGACTTGAGCAACAACAAGATGGATGCACATGGATCGACAAATTGTATAGAGCATTAACATTGATGTCCCTAGAGGATTAAGGCAAAGGCTAGAGGAGGCATTGGTGATCCTATGGAGGGGTCATCCTCCACACCGATAGATGTAGATCGTCAGATGGGCAGAGAGGAGGAGGAGGAGGAAGAAGAGGGCCAAGGCAGTGATTAGTTTGTTGATTCAAGCATGAAGGAGGACTATTAACAGATGAGATTCTTCCATCTTGATCTCATCTATGATCTACCCCTTTTTGTATTTACTATTTACTGTTGATTAATTTGTCATTGATGCCAAGAGTGTATGGTCATTGATGCCAACTATTGAGTCCTTGGTGCCCCTTGTGGAGCCCCTGAGAGTTAGTGTTTAGTTTGTGGTTGTTTTGTGCAAGAGGAGCCCTTTTGACCTTGTCCAAGCCCAAGCTTGAAGCCCTTGGAGGCCTTGGAACAATGACAAAAGCCCTGGTTACCCATTGACTTGCTCAAGTGCCCCTAAGTTGTATCTTGGTCCCATTTGAGTCCATTGTTGAGTTCCTTACTCATAGTTGATATTTGGTTACTAGTCTTTGTGTTGCTTGTTATGCTTGTACTTGTCTTAGTCTCTTGATTGGTTGTTGGATGGATGATGTGGCTCATGTGTGTAAAGTATTTGATGTGTTGATGGTGAATCCCGTTGCTTGCATTGGATGGTCTTGAGGTTGTTAAGTTCTTGTGAGGTCCTTGAGTCCACAATCTTAGATCTTGATACTCTTGCATGTGGAGACTTAGGTGTTGGAACCCACACTGATGGTGGTATATTGGAACCCATTCTTATGGGGTCCTTGGTGTCCTTGAAAGTTTAATTCTTGAACGCACATAAATGTTTTGATGTCCCTTGGATGTTATATGGTCATTGCCATGTAGTAGCCTTATGATCATGCATATGAAGCCCATAAGGTGTTGCAAACTAGTGGTGAGGTCTTTGTACCCCTCTTTTGGGGTGTTGGTACTCTTATAGTGATGAAGATATATAGTGGAACCATTGGATATGTTTTTAATGATATGGAGACCTTGAACCATGATGATGTATGGTCCTATTTGTGGTTATATGGATATTGGGATTTAGATGGAGGTAGAGCCCATGGACGTGCCTTGATATGTTGAAGAAGACTTTGAAACTCTTGTAGTTGGTGGTATGGTCTTTTGCATCCTCATGTGTGGGGTCTTTGACATCCTGAACAAATTGAGGATTTTAAGGGTATTGGACCATGGGATTGCAAATAAACCCATCATGGGGAGATAGCCCTTGTCATTCCATTTCCAACGGTAGGTGGCACGTCACGTGGCTCCTTACGGTTGAAGAGATATGAATTTTTGAAGTTGGGGTACCCCACCTTTTTGGGTGAGCCGACTAAACAAAATAGAATTTAATTATTTGTAATTTTGAAATGCATGTCGGCTCAAGGTAATATTTTTTCTCTACAACCCATATAAATAGAATATCAAGCATTTCATTTTTTCATCACCACTTCTCTTATGAATTTTGCACATTTTGGAGAAAAGTGCGAAATTGTGTGACAGAAAAATTTCTGGGCATCTTCACTAAAATAGACATAACTTTCTCATATGAAATCGGAATTACAAATTTTTTGGCTCGTTGGAAAGCTTGTTACGAGGGCTGTGTGATGACATGATATAGAGTTTCTTTTGGGTTTTCCACTTTTTCTCCATCTTGTTATCTTCAATAAGGTATGGTTCGTGCTTCATGGTTTCTCTTGTAATGGCACATGTCTCTCATGGATAGAGTTCATCTTTGATCTTAGTATGTGAGGCTCTATATTGGTATATCTCTTTAAAGTCATTCAATATGTTATGGAAGCTATGGTCATGGTTTTCTTTGCATATACCTTGATGTGATATTGATATAGATCTTGATGATTATCTTGGATAGATCTTGGTGATTATCTTGATTGTTGTATAAGTGTAGTATTGAATGAGAAGTTGACATGTAAGTATTAGATATTGTGAGTTATTTATTTGATCAACCTAAACGTTTTCTTTGAAAACTAGTTTTACAAGTGTTGATCATCGTGTCTTTGACCTAAGTGGAGTTGGATTGTTAATGACAACCTTTGACAGTGTTGTAAGTGATAATTTGCTTGATATTTGTTTGATTTGTTGACTTGATTTGAGTAGAGTGGAAAATTCTTTTGTGTCTAAGAGTTTATGATATTGATTGAGTTTGACATAGTTGGTTAAGTCTTTTATCTTATTGGTTGAGGTTATTTGGTTGAGGTATATCATGTTTAACTGTCAAGTATTCCTTGACTGTGATTGAGGTTGGTTATGGTGTCATTGAGTTGAGCGTGTTTGGAAAAAGTTTGGTTGACAGTATGTGAAGTCTCTTGGTTGCTCGAATGTGTCTTTTACTTGATGAACTAGGCCAAGTAAGAAGGGTTGGTTGACTATCAAAGCACTTGATTAGGTTAACACAAATATATGATTGATTTGGCACAGGTACACGAGCATCTTGGTACAGTTGAGAAAGATTGGCACAAGTTGCCTTATGTGCAGTTGGTTTGACTCAGATTGGATGAGTTGTATGAGCAGTTGGTTTGACCCAGGTGGACTGAGCCTTATGATGATGATAACAATGTTGATGATGATATAATGATAATGTGATAATGCATAATATTGAATAAGTTGTTGATTATAAAAGTTGAAAAAGTAATAAAGACTGCACACACAGATTCACCCCCCCCTCTCTGTGTTCCTGGTGTATCCAACATTTACTACTACTAGTTGCCATTGACATCCTGACATCTATGCAATACATCTTGATTTTGATGACTTAATGAGAAATATGGTTTCGACATCTTGAGCTATCATCTTTGTGTCTCATTGTGATTTGTGAATGACAGAATGTGTAATGTGTATTGATTCTATAAAGTGATTTCTATTCAATGTTTGTAAATGTTCTAGTTTCTAAAAAAAAATGGATCTATATTTCTATGTTTGATATATATATATATATATATATATATATATATATATGTATGTATGTATGTATGTATATAAAACATGTCGTCTGTGTCCTGATTCCAAGGGTCACCATGTCCGTGTCGGACACTCTTATTTTTGTGTCCTTCGTGTCCCGTTTCCTCGCGTCAGGTGACTTAGCTTAGGAGGCTAAGGTTTTGGCTCATCTCAAGATTATAAAAAGAAGCCAAGGTGGGAGGAGAAGGCCAAGGTGAGAGGAGAAGACACACCAACCATACGCATTAAGTAAGTGACTCATTTGAGGGAGTACTTTCACTCCCCAGATTTGGCAGGGAGGAAAGGACAACAGTTGGAATCCTTGTAGCAGGGTCGTCCCAGCTGGGCAAAGTTCTCAGTCCTTGCAGGAGCGTCATACGGTAGGGCCGTATAATAGTAAGATCGTATAGTTGTATAACAACCCAATTTCAGGACTTTACAAGCAGCAGGCCGTACAATAGTAGTACGACAATCGTACAACAGACAACAAGGCTATATAGGCTGTACTGGGCTGTACATGTGTAGCATGTGGCAAAAGGGGTCTCTGGGGTAGTTTGCAAGAAGGGTTTTCTTAGCAGGGCAGATTTGCCAGCAAAATCCCACCAAGGCAAAGTGCACTACCGCAACACTTCAACATCATAAGAAAGGTGTTATTTCCATCCAACATCATGTATGCCCCCTTCACACGTTCAATAAACAGGGGCCATCTCGAACATCCTCTCCTAATGACATTAAAAATATAACATTATCATGAAACTATCACTAGGAATCCATATGTCAAGAGAATTAAGTAGCATCCAACCATAAGCTGACTGTCAACTTTACCATCCGCCCTAGAGAAGTAAGTCACCTTCCCAAAGATCTCCATCAAATATGTTATCATGAAGAAAAGAAGAGGCTTTGAGAAGATGTACGTCCCCAAGTCCATCCAATGCTCCAAAAGAATCTGCTGAAAACCCCAAAGTTATGACCATCAAAATATGAAACCTCATACACTATGAGGTTTAACATGACTAATTTCATAGACTTGTCATTTGCATCGTACAAGGATTATGTTTCATGAGCAAACATATGTTCCCTACATACTGTAAAAAGCAATGTTCCCCTAGGTTTCCGGGACGCGGGAGTGTGGTGTTAGTTTTTCTACTTCAATTCAAATTGATTAGGATCTTTATCTAAAAGAATAACAAGCACATCAAGTTGCATAAGATAGAGAAGATACACAAGACACAAAGATTTTCCTCGGGGAAAGCATAAAGGAGAAAACCCTGCAAACTTCCTCAGAATAGTTTTGTCACTAATACAATAGATGGAAAAAACCCAAGAATAAGATGTCTTCTACAGCTCTCTCTCTTCCTCCTTATCCTCTCCTCACCTCATGGGAACTTGTGAGTGAGTGAGTGTGTGTCCAAATGAGAGAGGGTGCCTTCCTATTTATACAAATCAAGTGATTGACCTAAAATTTGATTGGGTCAACCTCTTAACCTAGTAGGGCCAACTTCACCTAGGGAGACTCAAAAATACATTTTATTATATTCATCTTGGGGACTATTGCCCCTACTTACAATGAAGGGTTTACCTTAATGACCTACATAATAATAACATCCCGACTGGAGGGAAAAACATCTACAAAGGGGGTACACCAATATACACTTATAATATACAACAAAATATCTTCCCAAGTTAAAAATATATTAACACTCCCTCTTAACTAAGAAGGTATTCTCTTGCCACAGTCATTAACACATATGGTCATGTCATCATCACTGGATCATTATCATCTTGCTGCTGTTGTCCTCATCTTGTCGATCATTGATTAGTGACATCTATTGGATCTATCCGTCATAGGATGTTTCTACAGAGCCATCCCTGTTTCATGCTGGGTGTAGTCCTAGTCCTCATCTAGGTCATCATATCCACGAGCAACCCAAGACCATACATTACATTGCCACTGCAATCACCTGCATCTCCTACCGTCATCTCGTTGTGTAATGTCCTCTTCCAATTAGGCCTTAAGGCCCCAAAACCGCTAACCTATGTGATTCCTGTGGGTTCGAGCGGTTACTGACAGCTAGGGAATCATCTAAGAACTGATGCCATCCATAGAAGATCTAGGGCATCATCATTTGGTCGAGAAGGGCCACCGGGGCCAAAGGCCACCTTCGTGCATGCCATCCTAGCATTATTTAATAATGCATGCACTCTTTAAGTCTCCATCCGCATGCATGCAAGTCAACGGCAAATTAGAAGATAAAGTGACCTAATAAGGTCAAAGATTAGGTTTTGCGCAGTTGAACTTTATAAATAGAGGATAAAGCGAAAGGAGACTTCACTTTGGATGATGATTATTTTGGGAGCTCTTGGATAGTAGCACAGCAGTTGGGGTTGGAGACGGAGTCTTCAGCTAACATGATTTCGGCAGTGAAACATCTGTCCTAGTCTTATTCCGGGTAAGCCATACAGGTTCACCAGTTGTTCTTTATTCATTCATCAGTTATCTAGTACGTGGTATAGATCGTTGCAGGGACACGTGTGCAGCCGTAAGATAGGGTTTTCAGCCAGAAAGCCCTAATCAACTGTTGGGCCTTCAGATCTCAGTTTCCTTCCGAAACTTAGGCACCATTCTCATCATCAGCTTCATACTCCGGTACCCAGTGATTATCAGATCCATCAAGGCTCATCCGAAGCAGTTATTAGCAGTTTCGGGGTCCCAGGGCGTGAGTAGCTGCCTCTCTGAAGCAATTCGCTACCCTGCCTAGAGGTCTCAGAACCTCTGCATGCATCAGGCATTCTCTCCCGCACTGAAAACCTATCGACCCGACAAATTCACAGTTCCATCGGACACCTCCTTCCTTGAGGGCGTCACCCTTTTCTGACTGGGGCGTCTTGTCGCTGGGGTTCACCTGGAGCAGAGGAGATCCACCTATTTCCGATCGAGTATCCGGTGCTTGCATACTTTCTCCGGAGCAGTTCAGCCAGCTTATCAGTGTTAAGTGTTCATTCTATCTCGCAAACCCTAACCCTAATTTTTCCTATAAAATAGGGATTTTTGCATGGCAGTTTGCATGCCCCGTTGTATCAACATATTTGTATAGAAATAGAAAATATCGGGATTTGGGATATTACAGTGGTATCAGAGCTATTTTCTTGGCCAGCTGTGGGCGTAAGAGATGAAAAGTAGATGAATACAGAAGGAGATCCTTTTGTAACCTATAGGAGGAGGAAGAGTAGATACACAGAAGAATTTGAAGATATCCAACTAGAAGATACCAATTCAGACATGGAACAGACAGGTATACATTCGGATAGGGGAAAAGGAACGGGGAAGAGGAGGATCGGATGGAGTTTCGCAGCATGGTCTCTGCATTGCAAGACTTAGCCAAAGGACAAAAAGAAGTCCTCAATGCAATCAACAGACTGTCAGCGAAACCGGAACCAGGTATCAGCAGTACACCTCCCTCACTGGTAGAGCGGGGATCTTCAAGCAGCAGTGGAAAGATGGTGTACACCAACATCCAGAACACTCCGCACATATATAGCAGACCTACTATCAGGCCTACCATGCCTCACTTCTTGGCAGATACAGTAGGGGGCTCGGTCATGCAGGTAGAACCCAGCGAGCCTTTTGGGGCTTATTTGCAGGAGTACAGAGACTTAGGGGATGAGTTTCATGTTGCCATGTCTTTCTCAGACTTCTGCAACATGAAGAGTAGGAACAGGCCCAGGAATTTCAACAAGGGTTTCAATCACAACTATGACCTGCAGAAGACCTTGGGCAGGTTAACCATCCCAAACTTTGATGGGACTCGCGGAGGATCAGCGAGAACATGGGTTCAAAAGTTGGATATCTATTTCCAACTCAACCCCATGATAGAGACAGACGCCATTAAGTTGGCTACACTTCACCTGGACGGAGAAGCCCACGAATGGTGGTACCACGGATTGGTGACATTGGGTCACAACACCATACATTCTTATGGTGAGTTCACTCAGAAACTCATGGAGAGGTTTGATAGGAAAGATTCAGAGATCCATTTCAGGGAGTTGGCTCAACTCAAGCAGACTGGTAGCACAGAATCTTTCATTTCATAATTTCAGAGGCTAACCGTTATGGTAACAGATGTGTCAGAGAGCAGATTGACTATGTTATTCATTGAGGCCCTCATAGAGCCACTACGGGGATGGGTGAAAGCCTACAAACCCCTCACTCTGCAGGATGCTATTAGCCGGGCAAGGGATCTTCAGGATTCAGTCCCTAAAAACAAATTCCCTCTGAAAACCAATTTTCCTGTTAGGGACAAGGACAGGAAACCTTTCCAGCAGGATATGCCCAAGAAAACCTGGTTAGATGAGGACACCAGGAAAGATTTGAGAAGGAAGAAGCTGTGCTTCACCTGCCAGGAACCATGGGTACCAGGACACAGGTGCGTAGGGAAGGTGAAGGCACACTACATTGAGGTGTATTCAGAAAGTGATGAGGACGACGATGAGCAGGAGGCCACAAAAGAGGAATCACACCATGGT
>LPNX010078702.1:537403-550900 GCA_001517045.1 Pseudotsuga menziesii | reverse complement strand
TTCACTATATGCAAAAATGTCCAAGTGTGAGTTTGGCATGAAAGAAATGCTGTACTTAGGACACATAATCAATGCAGAAGGAGTACAGGTTGACATGGAGAAAATCAGGGCTATCAGAGATTGGCTTGCGCCAAAAACAGTTACAGAGTTGAGAGGGTTCCTAGGTCTGTGTACTTATTACCGACGGTACATTAAGGGATTCTCCCAATTTGCAACACCCCTCACAGATGTCACCAAGAAAGGAGCGTTCACTTGGACAGACTTAGCACATAAAACTTTCGAGGAGATGAAGGTTATTATGAGTTCTTGTCCAGTTCTGGCATTACCAGATTTCTCACAACCTTTTGTGGTAGAATGTGATGCCTCAGGGGAAGGGTTAGGAGCAGTATTGATGCAGAATCATCACCCTATTGCATTTGAGAGCCGTAAACTGAAGAACTACGAGCGCCATTACTCCATATATGACAAGGAGATGCTGGCCATCTTGCATGCTCTCACAAAATTCAGACAGTACCTGGTGGGCAGTAAGTTCAAAATCAAAACCGATCATAACAGCCTCAAGTATTTCTTGGAACAGAAGGAACTGAATGAGCGACAGCAGAAATGGGTTAGCAAGGTACAAGCCTATGATTTCGAGATCGAGTATGTGAAAGGTAAGAATAATGTAGTAGCTGATGCATTATCCAGGCGTCCAGCCCCATTATCTCTCAGTAGTATATCCACGCATTGGAGGGCACTTCTCTTAGTGGAATAGTCCAAAAATAAATTCGCTTGCGAATTATTGGACGGGCAAATTCAGGATGACAGGTATAGGATTGTGGATGACATCATCTATTACAAGGATAGAATATACCTCGTTCGAGAATCCACATTGAGGAAGAAGATCATTCAGGCAGCCCACGATTCTCCTTTCTCAGGGCATCAAGGTTTCTTAAAGACCTACAGGCAGATCAGAGAGAGGTTCTCTTGGAAGGGCCTCAAGGGGGAGATTATGCAGCATGTCCGGGAATGTAGCATCTGTCAACAGAACAAGATTGAGAACACCCACCCCGCAGGGTTACTCCAACCACTACCGATTCCAGAACAGAAGTGGGAGAGCATCTCCATGGACTTCATTACAGGCTTGCCCAAGGTCCAAGGGCGGGATTGTTTATATGTAGTAGTTGACAGACTGACCAAGTTTGCACATTTCTTCTCGATACCATCAGACTACTATGCAGCTCAAGTAGCGGAGTTATTTTTCAGGGAGGTTTTTAGGTTACACGGGTTGCCTAAGACCATTGTCAGTGATCGGGATAGCAGGTTCACGGGTGCCTTCTGGCAGGAACTGTTCAGGTTGGTGGGGACCAAACTGGCTACTCGTACGAGTTATCACCCCCAGAGTGACGGGCAAACAGAAATAGTCAACAAATGGATCGAAGGGTATCTAAGGAATTATGTAGCAGGGCAGCATCGGACCTGGATCAAATGGCTACACCTAGGGGAGTATTGCTACAACACTACTTATCACATGTCTATTAGGATGACTCCTTTTAAGGCATTATATGGATACGAGGCCTTGGACTATGCAGATTTGGCATTCGGAGACAGTAGGGCTCCCAAGGCTAAGGATTGGATACAGGACAGTCAGGACATCCTGAAAATACTGAAGGAGAACTTACAAACAGCCCAGAATCAACAGAAGATGTATGCCGACAAACACAGGATTGAACGGAGCTTCGAGGTAGGGGATTTAGTATACTTAAGGCTACAGCCCTACAGACAGTCCTCGCTTAAGAAGAAAGGAGCAGAGAAGTTGAAACCCCGCTTCTATGGACCCTACAAAATAATCCGGAAAGTGGGAGAGGTGGCATATGAACTAGAACTTCCTCAGGAAAGCAAAATTCACATCGTATTCCATGTATCTAGCCTGAAGAAGACCCTTGGGCAACACATTGCTCCATCCACCGAATTGCCTCCTTTAGATGATGGACTGCTGATACTGATTCCCGAACGGATCATTCAGACTAGAGAGAGGAAGCTCAGGAACAGGGTAATCAGGGAATACTTAGTTCAATGGAAGGAACTACCGCCAGAAGATGCCACCTGGGAAGGTGAACAGGTATTGCAGCATCCAAATTTGAAGTTGCTTGAGGACAAGCAATCTCGAGCGGGGAGGACTGTAATGTCCTCTTCCAATTAGGCCTTAAGGCCCCAAAACCGCTAACCTATGTGATTCCTGTGGGTTCGAGTGGTTACTGATAGCTAGGGAATCGGCTAAGAACTGATGCCATCCATAGAAGATCTAGGGCATCATCATTTGCTCGAGAAGGGCCACCGGGGCCAAAGGCCACCTTCGTGCATGCCATCCTAGCATTATTTAATAATGCATGCACTCTTTAAGTCTCCATCCGCATGCATGCAAGTCAACGGCAAATTAGAAGATAAAGTGACCTAATTAGGTCAAAGATTAGGTTTTGCGCAGTTGAACTTTATAAATAGAGGATAAAGCGAAAGGAGACTTCACTTTGGATGATGATTATTTTGGGAGCTCTTGGATAGCAGCACAACAGTTGGGGTTGGAGACGGAGTCTTCAGCTAACAGGATTTCGGCAGTGAAACATCTGTCCTAGTCTTATTCTGGGTAAGCCATACAGGTTCATCAGTTGTTCTTTATTCATTCATCAGTTATCTAGTACGTGGTATGGATCATTGCAGGGACACGTGTGCAGCCGTAAGAGGGGGTTTTCAGCCAGAAAGCCCTAATCAGCTGTTGGGCCTTCAGATCTCAGTTTCCTTCCGAAACTTGGGCACCATTCTCATCATCAGCTTCATACTCCGGTACCCAGTGATTATCAGATCCATCAGGGCTCATCCGAAGCAGTTATTAGCAGTTTCGGGGTCCTAGGGTGTGAGTAGCTGCCTCTCTGAAGCAATTCGCTACCCTGCCTAGAGGTCTCAAAACCTTCGCATGCATCAGGCATTCTCTCCGGCACTGAAAAACCTATCGACCTGACAAATTCACAATTCCATCGGACACCTCCTTCCTTGAGGGCGTCACCCTTTTCTGACTGGGGCGTCTTGTTGCTGGGGTTCACCTGGAGCAAAGGAGATCCACCTATTTCCGATCCAGTATCCGGTGCTTGCATACTTTCTCCGGAGCGGTTTAGCCGGCTTATCAGTGGTAAGTGTTCATTCTATCTCGCAAACCCTAACCCTAATTTTTCCTATAAAATAGGGATTTTTGCTTGACAGTTTGCATGCCCCGTTGTATCAGCATATTTGTATAGAAATAGAAAATATCGGGATTTGGGATATTACACGTATCCAAATCATCTCATCATTGCACACGGAGAACAACCCAAATGCACACCACATGTCCAACTAACCACCTGCGTTCTACGAACATAGGAGCATGCTAGGACTCATTACGTCTCAAAGACAACCTACATCTACCACAATGCGAGAATCCCCTAGGAGCATACCAAGTGCATTACGTCTTTCCATGGTCATTCCACATTCTACCAGCATAGGAGCATACAAGGACTCATTACGTCTCGAGGACAACCTGCGACTACCACTATGCAAGAATCGCCTAGGCGCACACCAAGTGTCTTGTGACTGATGGACCTCTCATCATCTCCAACATGGGAACACATAAGGACTGATTACGTCCAGGGACAACCTGCGTTCTACGTCAGGACTAATTACATCCAAGGACAACCTCGAGGACTCATTACATCTAGGGACAACTCGCATTCTACGCCTGGACTAATTACATCCGAGGACAATCTTCCAGGAATCATTACATCTAGGGACAACTTGCGTTCTACGCCAGGACTGATTACATCCGAGGACAATTTGACAGGACTGATTACATCCCGGGACAACCTATGTTCTACTTTGGGATTGATTACGTCTGGGGACTCCGGGATTGATTATGTCTAGGGACAACCTGTATTTCTTCCCATGTGAGATCTCGTTCTAATGCATCTGCGTCTTCCGGTCTTCTCATCATCTAGAGCATGGGAGCACACCAGGACTGATTACGTCTAGGGACAACCTGTGTCTTCCACCATGCAAGAGCTCATCACTTCCTCTTTCTAGGCACCTTAATTTGGATGACACCAAGTCTCTCTTTGAAGTACTTGAACTTCAGTCTGGCTAGCGGCTTCGTCAACACATTGACTATCTGCTCGTTCGTCGCCACGTACTGGAGCTTCACTGCTCCCCTCAGCACCATATCCTGGATATAGTGATACTTGATCTCAAAGTGCTTCGACTTGTCATGGAGCATCAGGTTCTCCGATAACTTCACGCAACTCTGGTTGCCGCAAAAGAAACAAGTCGCCTCTAACTCGAGATCAAAGAAATAAGACAATAGCTTTTGAAGCCATACTGCCTCACCACTAGCCGAACATGCTGCAACATACTCTGCCTCGGATGTACTCAGTGCCACGCAGGATTGCTTCCTGCTAAACTAGGAGATCATACCGGATCCCAAACTGAAGTAACATCCCGAAGTACTCTTCTTATCAATTTGGCTACCTGCCTAATCCGATTCAACATAACCGTGTAGATTAATCTTCTTATTTGCGTCATACTTGAGTGCATAGTCAACTGTACCTTTCAGGTACCTCAATACATGCTTTGCAATAATCAAGTGAACATGTCTCAGATTCGTCAGGAACTAGCTTAGGGTGTTTACTGCAAAGCATATGCCTGGTCTCGTGTTCGTCAGGTACATCAATGAACCAATCATCTTGCGATACATCGTGGCATCAACTTTCTCTGATGAAGCATCACACAATAGCTTTAAGTTTGATGCCATAGGTGTGGCTGTCGCTTTGCAGTCCAGCATTTCGAATCTCTTCAGAATTTCCACTGCATACTTTCCTTGACCAAGGAAAATCCCATCCGCACTCTGCCACACCTCCATGCCCAAGAAGTAGTGCATCATCCCTAGGTCTTTCATCTTGAACTCGGTGGCAAGCTTCCTCTTTGCCTCTACAATGAATTTGTCCTCTCCTGTTAGAAACAAGTCATCAACACATAGCAGAAGCATCACCAGTCTTCCGCCTTCAACCGTGAAGTAAAGGTTGGAATCCTCTTTACTCTTGGTAAAGCCTAAGCTCATCAGGAAGCTGTCCATCCTGCCATACCATGTCTTGGGTGCCCGTTTCAATCCGTACAAGGCTTTCTTCAATTTGCACACATAAGTCTGCTTGCCACATGTCTTAAATCCAAGTGGCTGCTCCACGTACACTTCCTCTTCAACTACACCATTCAAGAACGCTGTTTTGACATCCATTTGGTGTACCTTCCATTTCATTACTGCAGCCAATGCAAGTATAGATCTGATGGAAGTGTATCTCGCTACGGGTGCAAATGTCTCCTCCTAGTCTATTCCTTCTTTTGGGGAGAAGCCATGCGCCACGAACCTTGCCTTGTGTTTTTCAATGCTACCATATGCAGCATGCTTGATCTTGTAGATCCACTTCGAAGTCACCATCCACTTTGATTTTGGTCTCAGAACTATCTCCTAGACATCATTCTTCATAATCGACTGGTACTCCTCAATCATGGCTTCCTTTCATTCTCTCTTTTCTACAGCCTCTTCGTAGTTGGAAGTTTCTTTATCAATGATGTCACATAGTAGTGCCACATAGCTGTTGTATGGTCTAGGTCTTTTCCTTTCTCTATGCATCCCATCTGGAGCGCCATACCTTTCTGCATCTTGTAGTAGCTCTAGTGCCCATGCTGGTTTTCTTTTGTGGGAGTTCTTCTCGTGAAGTAGTTCTACAGGTTCTTATGGATCTGCCATGTCGTGGTCTTCATGGTCTTCTAGGTTTGTTACTTTCATTGCCGTGTCTTGGACTCTAGTTGCTTTGGGTTCTTCGACCTCTTCAATAGGTAGTTTTCTGGATCTGGAGTATGCTGAGTCTTCGTCAAATGTTACATCTCTGCTGATGTTGATCTTCTTAAATCCCGGGGAGTATATTCAGTAGGCCTTTGAAGTGTCACTGTATCCTACGAATATTCCCTTCCTTCCTGAAGGATCGAGCTTGGTCCTCTTTTCCTTTGGGATGTGTATGTACACTAGGAAGCCAAATATTCTGAGATGGCTGACTTTTGGTTTCTCTCCTGAGAAAGCCTCTTCAAGAGTCTTGTTGTCAAGTACTCGGTGAGGAGTACAGTTTTGTACATACACAACTGTCCTTGCTTCTTCTGCCCATAAGTGCATCGAAAGATTTTGCTCATGTAGCATTGCTTTCGCTGCTTCCATTATCGTTCTGTTCTTTCGTTCTGCAACGCGATTCTGTTGAGGATTGTAGGGAGTGCTCAACTCCCTCTTAATTCCAGATTCTTTGCAAAGTTCCTTGAATTCTTCCGGGGTGAACTCTCCGCCATTATCTGATCACAGAGTCTTGATCTTCCTTTTAGTGTGATTTTTGACCAAGGCTTTGAATTCCTTGAACTTGCTGAATACTTCATTTTTGCCTTTCAAGAAATATATCCAAGTCTTACAGGAGAAATCATCTATAAAGGAAACATAGTATACATACCTGCTTAGTGAGCTGGATGACATGGGTCCGTGGACATCTAAGTGGACTATCTTCAGTATTCCTTTTGCTTTGCTTTCACTACTGGGAAATGTCTTCTTTACGTTCTTTCCTTGTGCACATCCCTTGCAAATGCCTTCATGTTTTGTCTGGATTTCTGGAAGTCTTGAAACCACTTTGCTTGCAATTGGTAGTGCTCTATAGTGCATATGTGCTAGCCTTTTATGCTATAGTTCACTTGGTTTTATGGAGCCATGAACCAATGCTTGTTCAAGTTGTCCCTTCAACTTGTACAAGCCTCTCTCTTGCTCTCCAATTATTGTTGCATCATCTATTGTCTTTCCTTTTGGCCACATTAGGTCTTGGCCATCAACGAATGGAACCCTTATTCCCTTTGCATCTAGTGCGGAGATGGAGAGAAGATTCTTCTTCAATCCTGGAACATATAACACATCTTTCATCTTCAAAGATTTCCCGGAATTTAGCTTGTAGGAAGTTTCTCCCCTTCCTTTTATGGGGTATTGATAATCATCCCCAAGTTTCACCTTGTGAGGTGACTCATGCTCAGATAGATTGACGAATGACTCTTTGTATCCTGTCATATGTTTGGATGCCCCACTATCTACAAGCCAATCATTGCTTCCATGTGAGATAGTGCCCGTGAGTGTTGAGATTAGGACATATTCTTCATCACTTGAAGATTTAGTTCTTTCTTCTCCGAATCTTTTTGTTGTTGGTTCATCATCTTTAGCGGTGTGAGCATGATGTCTTTTCTTGTTTGACTTCTTGTTGAAGGAGCCTCTGTTTTTGGGACAATCTTTGGAGTAGTGTCCCTTCTCATCACAAGTGTAGCATTGAATATTGGAATGATCTCTTCTGAATTTCTTTTGTATTTTGTGATGAGGATCCTCCCTTTTGTTGTGATGATGGTCTTCCTTCTTTCTATGATTTCTTCTGGTGTGAACTGTGAGAGATTGATCTTTAGTTGCTCCCATCTTCTCTTCTGTTGTTATGATCTGAGCTTCTTCCCAGAGTCTGCTGAAAGTGATCAACTTCCTTCTGGCACATATTCCTTGAATGAATGAATCCCATGATCTTAGGAGACCGTTCAAGGTGGTCATAACAATCTCTCCTTCTTCTACATTCTCTTCGACTGCTTCAAGTTATTCCTTGATTTGAGCAACCCTTGTGAAGTAGGATTGCATGGTCTCTGAGTTTTGTATCTTCACATTCTTTAGCTGGTTCCTCAATGTCATCTTTCGGTTGATGTTCTTTCCTTCAAACAACTTTGTCAAAGCATCAAACACTTCCTTAGGTGTCTTCAAGGATGACATGGGGGATGGGAGGATCCTTATTAGAATATGCAATGATTCTCTTGACCTTGACCAAGTTGTTCTTATGGATAGCCTTAACCTCATCTCCCTCTGGTTCTGGAACTTCCTAACTGATATATTGATCCAAATCATTTTTTTCAAGGATCAGGGAGATCCTATACTGCCATGCTCGGAAACTGTTAGCTCCCCCAAATTTATCCTCAAGCTAGGTGTGATGAGTCATTTTGAAATGAGAACCTCAAATGGAAATAACAGATATTTAGATCTTACCAATTTGAGGTGCCTGACTTGGTTTCAGAGCTGGTTGACCTAGGGTTTGTTAGAGAAACACTAATTTTCCAAACTTGGAATTTTGGAATCCTGTCTGGATAGAAAGATGTGCCTCCTTGAGGTGAGTTGCTTAGTAAGGTCCTTTTTCTGAAAACTGTGGTGGGAAGCCTCCGAAACTTGATGCCCTAGTTTCTTCTCGCAGTAAAAAATTGAAACTTCTCCAAATTTGATTCTGCTTCCACCCAAAGATGCCCCCTCCTAGGGGAAGTTAGCCTAGCCCTCTTTTCTTAATGATCTATGGAGAGAAGACCATGAACTAGGAAGCCCTAGTTTCTGCTGCTGCATAGTGCCTTCTTTTAGAGAGGCTCGGATACCATATTAGTTTTTCTACTCTAATTCAAATTGATTAGGATCTTTATTTGAAAGAATAACAAGCACAGCAAGATGAATAAGATAGAGAAGATACACAAGACACAAAGATTCTCCTCAAGGAAACCATAAAGGAGAAAACCCCGCAAACTTCCTCAAAATAGTTTCGTCACTAATACAATATCACAAGATGGAAAAACCCAAGAATAAGATGTCTTCTGCCGCTCTCTTTGTTCCTCCGTTGTCCTCTCTCTCACCTTAAGCGAACTTGTGAGCGAGTGAGTGTGTGTCCAAATGAAGGAGCGCGCCTCCCTATTTATACACATCAAGTGACTGAGCTAAAACTTGACTGGGCTGACCTCTTAACCTAGCTGGGCTGACTTCACCTAGGGAGACTTAAAAATGCATTTTATTATATTCATCTTGGGTACTATTGCCTTGGCTTACAATGAAGGGTTTACCTCAATGACCATACATAATAATAGCATCCCGATTGGAGGGAAAAACATCTTCGACGAGAGTACAACAATATACATTGATAATATACAACATAATATTTTCGGAAGTTGCAAATACAAAAACACGTGGGAGCGGGGAAACACACATTGGGGATGTGTGGAGACCACCCTTAAATTTTAGGGAAACTAAGGGGGGACGGGGGGACGTTGAGGTCATAAAAATTATAAAAAATATAATAATAATATAAATCTCGGAAATAACATTTCATCCTGTATAAATATAGTTTAAGCTGCTCCCTGTAAATACTGTTTAATTCTTTAATGATTCAACACACTTCAAAATTGTGTAAATACATGGCATAGATGTTGTAATGGGGGACTGTGACCAGAGGACCCTATTTCTTCGTGATTCCAGAGGGCATCGCATTATTTTAGGATTTCAAGTCCAACATACAATTATGCAAGAGTGAACTATTAATCCTATATTGGGATCCTATTCATCAATAGCACCTTGTGCTCGCCTCCTCTAGGCTTTTAGCCCTTGCCTCTACCTTGAATCTCAAAGTTGATCCTTGAAGGACATTACTCAACACCCTACAATTTTGATAAAACCTCCTAAACCAAGCATTAAGATAAGGTAGAATTAGAAAAAAAAATGCTTAATAAGTGATTTTGCTTGACTAAAGGGTACATTTTGATTAAGGTCATGATAGAGGAGTTTAACAATCAACATCACCAACATCAAGGTACCTAAAGAGGTTGATGTGCTTGATTAGATGACAATCCCTTAAACTCATAAATGATAAAATTGTAATGTCCTCTTCCGATTAGGCCTTGAGGCCCAAAACCGCTAACCTATGTGATTCCTGTGGGTTCGAGCGATTGCTGACAGTTAGGGAATCATCTAAGGACTGATGCCATCCATAGAAAATCTAGGGCATCATCATTAGGTCAAGAAGGGCCACCGGGGCCAAAGGCCACCTTCGTGCATGCCATCCAAGCATTATTTAATGATGCATGCACTCATTTAAATCTCCAAGCGCATGCATGCAAGTCAACTGCAAATTAGAAGATAAAGTGACCTAATTAGGTCAAAGATTAGGGTTTTCGCAGTTGAAAGTTATAAAAGGAGGATAAACGAAAGGAGACTTCACTTTTGATGATTATTATTTTGGGATCTCTTGAATAGCAGCGCACCATGCAGCACAACAGTTGGGGTTGGAGACGACATCTTCAACTAGCAGGGTTTCGACAGTGAAATATCTGCCCTAGTCTCATTCAGGGTAAGCCATACAGGTTCACCATTTGCTCTTACATTCATTCGTAGTTATCCAGTAGACGGTGTAGATTGTTGCAGGGACACGTGTGCAACCGTAAAGGGGGTTTTCAGCCAGAAAGCCCTAATCAGTTGCTGGGTCATCATATCTCAGTTTTACTCCGAAACTCAGGTACCATTCTCATCATCGACATCTTACTCCGGTACCTGGTGATTATAAGATTCGACTGTGCTCATCCGGAGCAGTTATCAGCTATTTCGGGATCAAGGGGGTGTGAGCAGCTGTCTCTCTGGAACAATTCGCTAGCCTGCCTAGAGACCTCCGAAACTCCGCACGTACCAGGCATTCTCTCCGGCACGGGAAGGCTATTAGTCCTGCAAATCAGCAACCCCATCGGACACCTCCTTCACTGAAAACGTCACTGTTATCTGACCTGGGTTCTTGCTGCTGGGGTTTCACCGGAAGCAGAATATATCAGTCCATCTTCGATTTAGTTCTTGATGGTTGCATACTCTTTCAGGAGCAGTCCAGCCAACTTATCAGTGGTAAGTGTTCATTCTATCTCACAAACCCTAACCCTAATTTTTGCTATAAAATAGGGATTTTTGCATGGTAGTTTGCATGCCCGGTTGTATCAGTATATTTACATAGAAATAGAAAATATCGGGATTCGGGATATTACAATAATCCAGTGGAAACGTTGCAATTCAGAAATCCTGAAAACAGTTAAGTCTGTTGAATTCTGAATGGGATCTAAAATTCTACTTTTTGCGTATGAACATTGGTGAGGTTGGAAGCACTCTCAAACATCCTGAAACAATTAATGGTAATGTTAAAAATTTAAGTAAAAGGATAGAAAATGAAAGATAAGAAAATACCATTTTTCTTAGTGCCTAGGAGCCCCCCACTTCATAGGTGTGTGCTTCAAAACAGGGGGACGAGCTACCCCTTGTGTTTCCTCAGGTTTCGCAAAATTGGAGACGAGGGGAAACGTTTCAGAAGGAGCCCCCATTTTTCTTAGCGCCTAGGAGCCCCCCACTTCATAGGTGCGTGCTTCAAAACAGGGGGACGAGCTCCCCCCTGTGTTTCCCCAAGTTTCGCCAAATTGGAGCGAGGGTGGCGAGCTCACGACCTTGGGGGGCAAGTCCCCGTGGAACACTGGTAAAACGTTATGTGGTTTGAATGGATGATATGCGAGCAGGAATATTCTAACACATCATAAAATCATATAATATTGTGATAAATCTATTAAATTACAACAACTTCAACTTTCAAGGATATTTCAGAAATAGAATTGTCATTTCTTCTCTATAATCCGGTTGTTTCATTCCTTTGTTCATTGTTCGGGGAAATATCTTAATAGTGACGACTTTGTTTAAGGCAAGAAGTGGGGCAAAGTGAAATTGCACAACCTTTCTTAATGGGGCAATGAGGGGAAAGAAAGAGGAGAATGCAAGCAATTGGTTCCAAGACCAATGAGATCTTGATTTTATAGGGAACCCTTTCTTTCGAAGCATCTTTTCATATTGATGAATTTTTGCCAGGCAGCGTAAACCATTGATTTTGATCCTTTCCTTATTTGGGTCGTAGATGAAGAGAGTGGCCCCAATCCTGACTATTCGCGTTTCTTCCCCCTCAGCACTGTCCCCTTTTTTAGCATCACCCATGGTGTAATTGGGCCATATATCAAGAGTGCAGGCCCAATCCCGATCATTTGCGCCTCTTCCCCTTCAACCCTCCCCTTTTGTACCATCACCTAAAGTGCAAAATGTGCCATAGATCAAGAAATTGGGTCCAATCCCTATTGTTAGTGGCTCTTCCACCTCGTCACTCTCCTCTTTGTACCATCACCCACGATGCAATTTGGGTTGTAGATCAAGAGGGAGGGCCCAATCCCAGTCTTTGGTGGCTCTTCTCCTAGAAAGTTTTTTCCATGACTACTAAGCACTGTGCATAGATGGGACCATGGATTGTCTTTGGGTGAACGAAGGATAGTTGTTGATATGAGGCCAGGCTTGATCAAGGATTCTTTAGCTTTGAAGAACTCTGAGAGGGAAAGGCATAAGCTTTACAGGATTTTTTATTACAACTGAGGGGGGAGGAATTTCAGGTGTACAACAAGACTACTGCCAGATATAGCATGTATAAAAGTAGACACTGCTAAAAATAAGAACATCTCACATGCCAATGAAAGCAGTCTTATTAGAATCACTTTTCTGCAAGGAACCCAAATATGTGCTAAAAAATGGCATGTGAGCCATGAAAAGAAAACTGCTAAAAATAGCAGTGTAATGACATTGCTTGCATGTCACCTGAAACAACCTAATTGACACTGTGAGTTCTCAAGGACCAAGAAGATGTAAAATTATCTGACATGCAAGCTTTGGAACCCTAGCTCCTAAAAGAAAACAATTTGCTAAAAAGAACAGCTGCTTGGAATCATAGTTTTAAAAATCGTTGAAACCGGAACCGGAACCGGCCGGTTCACCGGTTCGGAACCAAACCGGGTCAAACCGGTTGGTTAACCGGATCGGGGACCGGTTAGATACCGAACCGGCCGGTTTGGTACCGAACCGGTCCGGTTCGGTATCTAACCGGTCCAACCGGCCGGTTTCCGAGCCTGACCGGTCCGGTTCAATTTGTTTTCATTTTTTAAGTTTTTACTTTGTTTATTGTATTTTATTTTTAAAATTTTAATTTTTACCTAACCTATTCCCTACCCTAAGTCCTAACCCAACCCATTCCCTAACCTAACTACCCAACACATCTACAATATAAGACTACCGGTGCTTATCATTTGACATTACCTTTGTCTTGTTTTAACTTTTAAAGTTGAGAGTTGAAGCTTGAAAGTTTACAAGTGAGTATTATGAATCATGATATTATCTCTGTCTACTATAATCTATTTTGTATTACATGGTTTTTAATAGTTATCAACATAACAGTCCAAGTTTGAGGTAGCCAAGGCCCAATATAACTGAGTCTCTGCCTTAGCAACAGACTTAAGTCTTAAATATCTCATGGTTCACCCTTCCTGAGAATAATGAGTCATGACAGTGATGTTGTTGTGGATAGTAGTGGCCTTGGGCTTAATATGTGAAACAAGAACAAGTTAGGGGCAAGATTGGGGTTGAGATAGCTTAGAGAATGACTCTAACACCTGATTATGTTCGCTGTAGTAAAATATTTCATATATGAAACATGTGAACAGCAAGGTAAAAATTAAAATGTGCAAATGAGGGGAAAA
>LPNX010078702.1:500745-518349 GCA_001517045.1 Pseudotsuga menziesii | reverse complement strand
ATGCAATCAATGGCCAAGCTGGCCTGGTGTCTAACATCCTCAGGTACAGCTTTGCAAGGACTTATGTCATGCCCAGGAAGCTTAGCAATATGGAATTTGAATTATAAATTCCACCACTACAATGCTCTCTGCAAAATTTACACAACAACTTGGTGGACCCTGGAATCTTCTCACAATAGGCCCAAGCAAAGTCTTTTTCTCTTGGCATTTTCACACTGTCAAAAAGACAATCTGCTTCCCAAATTAATATAGTTTAGTGGCCAACCTTACCCTGCTGCCTTCAAAATGCAAATCTGCTAGTTATAAAACATTAAAAAATCAAAATCAAATATTAAATAAAAAATAAAAATAAAAATTTGATTGTCAAATTTTGCATTAAAAAATAAAATGCATACTTGATCCGTAGTTCAAATAAACTTGATCCATACTACCATAGTTCAAAATTCAAATAAATTACATGCCTGCTTTTCTATTTGCTGTACATTTATTAGATATCTCATTTCTTTAGCCACATTCATTCCTGAATGTCTACTGTCTGGCAGCTGGCCATCTTCTCAAACATAACAGATATTTAGAGGAACTTCAATCAGATGATACAGGGGAAGAACTTAAACAGATTTAGAGAGCCAAAATGATCTCGAGTCTCGACTTACAATTTGCAGGACATCAAGCAAATTATTCAGTTTGTTTTTACATAAAGTGGCAATAGGTTAATTTCAAAAAGCTGTTTTAAAATCATATAAATCGTCTTCATTTTTCTTGGTTTAGAAAATGTTATATGCACAAGCAACCTTTGTTTCTAGATGACAAAGACTGCTGTACAGAAATAATTTAACATTTTTTATTTAAATAAAAAAAAATATAGCATAGAAAAAATCAAATAATAAATTAAAAATCAAAATAAAAACTGATAAAAAGTTAAAATAAATATTAAAATAAAGTTTTAAATTTAAAACTTAAAATAATTTATGAAATTTTTTTAAAATAAACTTAAATAAATAAATAAAATGCATTGCAAAAATCAAAATAAAAACTATTAAAAAGTTAAAACATAAATTAAAATAAGGTTTAAAATTTAAAACTTATAACTTATAATAAATTATGAAAATAAAAAATAAAAAAAATACAATACATTACAAATTTTTAAAAAATACATTACAAATTAAAAAAAAATTACATTACATTACAAATAATATAGATACATCATACAATACATTAAAAAAATAAAAAAATAAAAATACATTACATTACAAATTAAAAAAATTAAAAAAATACATTACAAATTTTTAAAAAATACATTACAAATTTAAAAAAAATACATTAAGTTACAAATAGTATGTAATCTAGATACAATACATTAAAAAATAAATAAATAAAAAAAAACATTACATTACAAATTTTTAAAAATTACATTACAAATTTTAAAAATTACAATACATTACAATACATATTAAAATGATAAAATAAAAAAACAAAAAACAAAAACCACATACCTGCACACGGCTCGGCTGTGAGTCGTGAGTCGTGACCACTCGCGATCGGACTGTTGCTGTTTGGAATTTCGGAGGAGAGCTTGTGACATCTTTTGAAGACCACTTGTTATGGCATCCTGACTGTAATACAAAGTGTGAGCACTCGCGGCTTGCAGCAGATAGTAAATACGACACAGTCCGCGGCCAGGAGAAGGCAACGGCACACAGTCCGCGGCCAGGAGAAGACAACGGCGCGGGCAGGAGAATACAGTGATGAAGCCAGTGGATGAAGAAGACGCCGACGCCTGTGGATGAAGAAGACGCCCGTGAAGGAAAACTCACGCGGGTGAAAGAAAAACCTGCAGAGTAGTGAAGAACGATAATGGTGTGGCCGAAAATAAGTAAAGATGCCGCGTCGAGGGTGGGCAGAAAACGCGGTAAAAAAACCACAGGTTTTCTCTTTTTTTGAGGAATGAGTTAGCCGACAGTAGAAAAATCGTTTAACTCGCCGAGCCGTGCCGATCCGAGCCGATTTTCGGCGATTTTCCGATTTAAATCGCCCCGACCCGATTTTAACTCGCCGCGAGCTGAGACGGCTCGTTTCGACTCCAATCCGAGTCAAACTCGGAAAAATCGCGATTTGAGTCGCGATTCCTGTAACCCTGATCACAACATCACATCACGATATTGACACTATTATTTTGGGTATGGAAATCCCCGAAAAAACCCAAGATGGGAAAAACGGTGCAACAGTTAGATATAGATTTTATTATGAGAAAATATGGAACTTTTACAATCACTGCAAATTCACCCAAACCTGGCGAATGCAGTACCCGACAGAATCACTGGGCAAAATCCCAGCAAAACCTCAACACTCTCCTGTGTGAGTGTACGACCCAGCTGTACGAAGCTCGATGATCCTGCTGCTCGTTCCTTCGTCTTCTCGGCTAAATCCTCTGTCTGACTTTCTCTCCTTGTCTGTATCGTGTCTCTGTTGGAATACAAGTGTGTGTGTTCTCTCCATCAATTGATCTCTCTTTTATAACTTTAGGTAAAGTGAAAACCCTAATTTCACTTTCACTTTAACTAGTGGTAAAGCAAAAACCCTAATTTCACTTTCACTTTAACTAGTGATTCACTAAAGTTAATTTATATCCCTTTAATTTATTTTCCAAAGTAAACTTAGGAAAAGTAAATTAAATACAACTGGTTTCCTAATTTAAGTCTTTTGCATGTAAGAACACATGCATGCAGGAAGACCTTCCTTGTTGCTACTAGTTTAACACTCCCTCTCAACGAGGAAGGGATTTGGTAGCAACCCCAACTTATCCCTAAACTTCACAAAACTTTGTTTGCAAAGTGCCTTGGTGAAAATGTCCGCCACTTGCTCATCTGTTTGTATGTACTCCAACCGAATGGTTCCCTTTGAACACAATCTCTCAAGAAGTGGTATCTAGTGTCTATGTGTTCGCTCTGGTCATGGAACACTGGATTCTCAGATAGCCTAATGCCACTCTGATTGTCACAGTGAACTACTGTAGCCTCTAGGTCACACTCGAACAACCCTGCAAGTAACTTCCTTAGCCACATAGCCTCACAAGTAGCCATGCTGGCTGCCATGTACTCAGTGTCTGCCGAGCTCAATGCAACTGACTTCTGCTTCCTGTTGAACCAAGAGACAACCCCTGATCCGATGCTGAAACAACAGCCTAAAGTACTCTTCCGGTCCTCTACACATCCCGCCCAATCAGCATTTGTGAAACCTGTTAATTGTACACCCCCCTGCGCTCATAAACAAATCGATACTCCACTGTACCTCTAATGTAACGAAGTATGTGCTTCGCAGCCGTCCAATGCACTCTTCGAGGGTCCACCATGAACTGATTCAAAGAGTTGACTGCAAAGCTGATGTCTGGTCGAGTGTTCACCAGATACATAAGCGATCCGATATGCTGACGATACAAGGTAGGATGAAATCTGTCTGATCCTGATGCATCAATCTTCCTCCAGTTGGAAACTAAAGGTATGGCCATAGGCTTGTAGTCCTCCATCCTGAATCTCTTCAGGATCTCTACTGCATACTTCCCCTGTCCTATGAAGAAGCATCCACCTCTATGCCAAACCTCCAAGCCAAAAAGTAATGCATCAACCCAAGGTCTTTGATCTCAAACTCTACTGCAAGGCTGGACTTCCAGTCTTCAATCAACCTTTCATATCCTGTCAAAAAGAGATCATCCACACATAAGCCCAGTATGAGAGGCACCTCACCTGTGAAGAAGTACAGGTTGTGGTCAGCCTCACTCCGCTGAAATCCCATCTCTCGTAGATAGCTGTCAATCCTTAAGTACCATGTTCGAGGTGCCTGCTTGAGCCCGTAAAGAGCTCGATGCAGTCTGCATACATGCGTCTCCTTGTTCTCCACATCAAACCCCTCTGGCTGCTTAATATACACCTCCTCCTCTATCACTTCGTTGAGGAAGGCAGTCTTGACGTCCATCTGATGGACACGCCAACCCATCTCAGCTGCTAGTGAGATAATGGTCCGAATGGAAGAATACCTGGCAACAGGGGCGAAGGTCTCCTCATAATCAATACCCTCCTTCTGTGAAAACCCCTTTGCCACGAAGCGCACCTTGTACTTCTCCACGCTTCCATCTGCTGCATGCTTCACCTTATAGATCCATCTGGATCCCACCACCTTTTTCCCTTGTGGCCTCGGCACAACCTCCCATACCTGGTTTTTCATAATGGAGTCATACTCCTCAACCATAGCTTACTGCCACACATCATGTTGTGCAGCCTCCCTGAAGCTGGAAGGTTCAGAGTTAATCAACTTTGTGATCAGTGCCATATAATTGAGCCTCTCTAGTGGTACACTCCGTCTAAAAGATGTCTGTGGAGGATCTACCTGCCTGGAATCCTGCACTGTAGATCTAAACCACTTAGGCCTTGGCCTGGTGTCAACCGGCTATGATTGCTGGATATCCGTCTCCTGCTGCAGCTCATCCTTCAAGTCAATGACTGAAGGATCCTGTCCACCTGACTCCCTCTGACCACTAGAACCTGTGCTCTGTGTCTGTACCTATACCTGTACATTTGGCTCCTCCAACTTGACTCCCGATTCCTGTGCTGGATGCTGCTCTGCTGGTAATTCCAGAGATCTCCGCAAGGCCCTGTCCTCATCGAACAGGACATCCCTGCTCACAATGATCCTTCTGCAAGCAGGAATGTAAACTCTATATGCCTTCGAAATCTCGCTGTAACCAACAAGTAACCCCTTCTCTCCAGAAGGGTCCAGCTTCTTCCTATTGTCAGGATGAACATGACAATAGCAGACACTACCGAATATGCGAATGTGACTCACATCTGGCCTAGTGCCTGTGAAGACCTCCTCTGGTGTCTTCCTCCCCAAGGCCGTGTGGGGATACCTGTTCTGAATGTATACTGCAGTCATGTATGCCTCGGCCCAGAGAAATAGTGGAAATCCCTGATCAAATAGCATGGCCTTGGCTGGTCCAACCATAGTCCTGTTCTTCTGCTCTGCAACTCCATTCTGGTGTGGGGTATGGGGCACAGTGTGCTCCTTCTTGATCCCCTCAGCTGAACAATACTCCATGAACTCATTGGAAGTGTACTCACCCCCCTTGTCTGTCCTCAACACTTGAATCTTCTTTTTTGTTTGGTTCTCCACAAGAGTCTTGAACTCTCGGAACCTCTCAAAGACCTCTGACTTGGCTTTCAGGAAGTAGATCCAGGTTTTCCTGGAATAGTCATCAATGAAGGTTACGCAGTAACTGTAACCACTGAAGGAATGGACACTCATAGGTCCGCATACATCCGAATGCACCAAGTCCAAGGGCTCCTTAAACTTGTGCTCACTCTGTGGGAAAGGCTTACTGATGTTCTTCTCCAAAGCACAACCCTTGCAGTGGTTATGCTTTTCCTCCTGTACCTGAGGAACTCTAATGACTTCCTGTCTCAAATGCTTCAGTGCTCCATGGTGTAAGTGTGCCATCCTCCTATGCCACAACTCACCTTGACTGCTGTTGCTGCTGCTGACTAGAGCCTTTGTAGGCTCAAAGTGTAATCTGTACACTTTCCCACTCCTTCTGCCAATCACCTGATCCAAGCTCCTATCTGACCCCTTGGGCCTGATATACATTCTATGGTCATAGAACTTCACCTGATATCCCTTGTCCTCCAGAGTGGAGACTGATATAAGGTTCTTGGTCAGTCCTGGAACATATAACACATCAACAAAACTGAGGGGTTTGCCAGACTCCCTCTCAAATGAAACATTGCCAACTCCTTGCGCTTGATACCGCGCATCATCACCCAGCTCAACGTGGATCCCTGTTCCACCCTCCTGCAAGTATTTGAAGAATATCTTCTGTTCATCCATGTGACTAGATGCTCCACTGTCAATGTACCATATGCTGCTCCCTGTGGTGCTTGCCATGCAAGCTATCAAACAGAACTCCTCATCGAAGTTCCTGCTGAACTCATCCACCTCTGCAGATCCAGCCATTTGAGTGTTACTCTTCTTTTTCCTGTCTGGGCACTGGGAGGCAAAGTGTCCCTGCTTGTGGCAGATAAAACATTTGACCTTACCCTTGCTCTTTCTTGTAAGGGCTAGAGCCTCCTCATCCACAATCGGTGGGGCACTGCTGGATGAGCCTGATCCTTGACCCATGCAGGTCTCCTCCTGCACAAAGTCATCCCATAGTCTCTGCTAATCAGGGAGCTTCTCCCTAGCTTCAACACCTTTGACAAAGGTGTCCCATGGCTTAGAGAAGCCATTGAGGGCTATCCGAACTAGCTCCTCATCCACTGTCTTAGATCCAACAACTCCAAGCTCGTCCCTGATCTGTGTGAGCCTCGTGAGATAAGGCACCACTCTTTCTCCCTTGGCCATCTTGGTGCTGTGCATCCTCTCTTGCAACACCATCTTCCGGTTCTCGTTCTTGCTTTGGTACAGACTCTCCAAAGCCGTCCACATCTCTGCTGTGGTCTTCTTACCAGAAAGGTGAGGGACTATATGGTCCTTCACTCCATCCATTATAATCAACATGGCTCTGGAATCAATCTTCTTCCAAGCTGCTAAATTTGCCGGATCTGTGGGTGTAACCTTCGTGGAGTCATTGTGCTCCTTTGCATCACTAACATCCAGGATCCTTGTGATCCTTTCTTTCCATGTAGGAAAGTTTTGAGCACCTTGGAGTCTATCCTCAACTCTCAACTGCACAAACATAGTGAAGTGTACTTGTCAAACCCTAGATCTGGATGTCTAGGTTTGTGTCTTCTTATAGATCTGCCCCTGATCTATCACTGCTGTTGCAAATCTCTCAACTTTAGCTCACTAGAGCTCTGATACCATGTAAATTTTCCTTTAATATTCAACTAGGGCTAAACAGTGCATGCAAAATATCAACTGATAACCACACACGAATATCTTTTACAATATGCAGCGGAATATAAAACTGAGAAATAAATCACAACATCACATCACCATATTGACACTATTATTTTGGGTATGGAAACCCCCGAAAAAACCCGAGATGGGAAAACCGGTTCAGCGGTCAGATATATATTTTATTATGAGAAAATATGGAACTTTTACAATCACTGCACCCAATCCTGGCGAATGCGGCACTTGACAGAATCATTGGGCAAAATCCCAGCTAAACCTGAACACCCTCCTGTGTGAGTGTACGATGCAGCTGTACGAAGCTCGATGATCCTGCTACTCGCTCCTCCGTCTTCTCGGCTAAATCCTCTGTCTGACTTTCTCTCTTTGTTTGTATCCTGTCTCTGTCAAAATACAAGTGTGTAAGTTCTCTCCACCAATTGATCTCTCTTTTATAACTTTAGGTAAAGCGAAAACCCTAATTTCACTTTCACTTTAACTAGTGGTAAAGCAAAAACCCTAATTTCACTTTCACTTTAACTAATGGTTCACTAAAGTTAATTTAGATCACTTTAATTTATTTTCCAAAATAAATTAAATACAACTGTTTTCCTAATTTAAGTCTTCTACATGTAAGAACACATGCATGCAGGAAGACCTTTTTTGTTGCTACTAGTTTAACATGGACTCCTCAACCCTTTCTTAGTTTGAGCTAAGAAAACAAGGTTAGGTCCTGTTATGAGAGTTGGTGCTCTTTTCATCAGTTAGTGCTGATTGTAATCGAGAAGATTGTAGCATTCCATTACCATAAATAAAACTCACATTACAAATATCCTTGTGTCTCTCTTTGATGTGTTTGTTGTGCTTATGATTTAACTGATGAATATGATAATGTGATTGGTAACATAATGCTTGATATAATTTGATTGTTTAAAAGAAGGTAAAAATGTTTAATTTTCTCACACGTTGATTCACCCCCCCTCTTAGTGTGTGGCCATTGTGTCCAACAATTGGTATCAGAGCAGGCCTTCGTCACAAGACTTGCAAGCTTGAAGGATATCCGTGGACACACAATGGAAGCAAAAGAAGAGTCATCAAGCAATGATATGCCTGAACTTGATGTTATAGATTATTTCAGTTGGAGGAGTAAGATGAAGGCTTATTTGAAGAAGTTTGGTGTTTGGGGGATTGTGATCAATCCACCCGCTCCATCAAATAAGCAGGGCAAGGTAGTTGCACAAAAAGAAGCAAAGAAGGACAATGCTACAGCCTTGAAGTTCCTCATGGATGGACTTCCCAACTCAGTGAAGGTAAGTGTAGGGAAATACACTTCAGCCTAAGATCTATGGTTGAAGTTGGAAAGCGAGTATCAGAAGGCAAGACCGGACACCGAAAAGACAGATCAAGAATCAAAAGACAAGCCCCCGGAAGAGGTTAATCAAGAAGAAGAAAAGCAAGAAGTGGACTCCAGTAAAGGTATGGATTCTTTTGATTGTAATGATAGCTTATGTGATGAAATTGAGAAGGTTCTTGCAGAAGATGATGAAGATCTATCAAAGGCTGCACAAGAGATACATCTCACTTTGATAAATATTAATCTCACAGCAAATTGGGTCTTGAACACAGTAAATCTGAACCATAGTGAATTCACACGGTTCAAAAAGAGAGTCTTAGATTATTTGAATCAGTATCAACAAAAGACCATGACAATGGGGGTATTGTTTGTGAAGCTCAATCACAAGGATAAAGAGTTGCGGGATCAGTTGGAAGACATGGTGAATTACTGTAGCCTCTAGCTCACACTCGAACAACCCAGAAAGTAACTTCCTCAACCACATACCCTAACAAGCAGCAATGTTGGCTGCCATGTACTCAGTCTCTGCAGAGCTCAATGCAACTCACTTCTGCTTCCTGCTGAACCAAGACACAACCCTTGATCCAATGCTGAAACAACAACCTGAAGTACTCTTCCGGTCCTCTAAACATCCTGCCTAGTTAGCATCCGTGAATCCTGCTAACTGTACACTCTCCCTGCGCTCATAAACCAATCCATACTGCACTGTACCTTTGATGTAGCGAAGTATGTGCTTCGTGGCCATCCATTGCACTCTCCGAGTGTCCACCATGAACTGACTCAAAGAGTTGACTGCAAAGCTCATGTCTAGTCGAGTGTTGACAAGATACATAAGTGATTTGATAAGCTGACGATACAAGGTAAGATCAAATCCGTTTGACCCTGATGCATCAATCTTCCTCTAGTTGGAAACTAAAGGTATGGCCATAGGATTGTAGTCCTCCATCCTCAATCTCTTCAAGATCTCTACTGGATACGTCCCTTGTCCAATGAAGAAGCATACATCTCTCTGCCAAACCTCCAAGCCCAAAAAGTATGCATCAACCCAAGGTCCTTCATCTCAAACTCAACTGCAAGTTTGGACTTGCAGTCTCCAATCAGCCTCTCATCTCCTGTAAGAAAGAGATCATCCACATATAGGACCAGTATGAGAGGCACCTCACCTGTCAAGAAGTACAGGTTGTGGTCAGCCTCACTTCGTTGAAATCCCATCTCCAGTAGATAGTTATCTGTCCTTGAGTACCATGCTCGAGGTGCCTGCTTGAGCCCATAAAGAGCTCTATGCAGTCTGCATACATGCGTCTCCCTGTTTTGCACATCAAACCCCTCTGGCTGCTCAATTTATACCTCCTCCTTTATCACTTCGTTGAGGAAGGCAGTCTTGACGTCCATCTGATGGACTCGCCAACCCATCTCAGCTGCTTGTGAGATAATGGTCTGAATGGAAGAATACCTGGCAACAAGGGCGAAGGTCTCCTCATAGTCAATACCCTCCATCTCTGAAAACCCCTTTGCCACAAAGCGTGCCTTGTACTTCGTTGAGGAAGGCAGTCTTGACGTCCATCTGATGGACTCACCAACCCATCTCAGTTGCTAGTGAGATAATGCTCCAAATGGAAGAATACTTGGAAACAAGGGCGAAGGCCTCCTCATAGTCAATACCCTGTTTTTGTGAAAACCCCTTTGCCACAAAGCGTGGCTTTTACTTCTCCACGCTTCCGTCTGCTGCATGCTTCACCTTGTAGATCCACCTGGATCCTACTACCTTCTTGCCTTCAGGTCTCGAGACAACCTCCCATACCTGGTTCTTTATGATCGAGTGATACTCCTCAACCATGGCCTCCTTCCACACCTCATGTTGTGCAGCCTCCTCGAAACTGGAAATTTCTGAGTTAATCAACTCTGTCATCAGTGCCATATAACTGAGTCTCTTAGGGGGTACACTCCGTCTAAAAGATCTCTATGGAAGATCAACCTGCCTGGAATCCTGTATTGTGGACCTAAACCACTCAAGCCTTGGTCTAGTGTCTACTTGTTGCGGCTGCTGGATGTCCATCTCCTACTGCTGCTCTTCCTCTCCATCAAAGATAGGAGGATCCTGTCCACCTAACTCTCTCTGACTACCAGAACCCGTGTCCTATATCTGTACCTATACCTATACATCTGGCTCCTCCAACTTGATCCCTGTGTCTTGTGTTGGCTGCTGCTCTGCTGGTGAGTCCATAGATCTCTGCAAGGCCCTGTCCTCATCGAACAGGACATCCCTGCTCACAATGATTCTCTTGCGAGCAGGAATGTAAACTGTATATGCCTTCGAAGTCACGCTATAACCAACAAAGTAACCCATTCTCTTCAGAAGGGTCCAGCTTCTTCCAAGTGTCAACAAGAACATGACAATAACAGACACTGTCGAATATGCGAATGTGACTCACATCTGGCCTAGTGCCCGTGAAGACCTCCTCTGGTGTCTTCCTCCCCAATGTTGTATGGGGACACCTGTTCTGAATGTATATTGCAGTCCTGTATGCCTTGACCCAGAGGAATAGTGGTAATCCCTGATCAAATAGCATGGCTTTGGATGGTCCTACCATAGTCCTGTTCTTCCGCTCTGCAACTTTATTCTGCTGTGGGGTATGGGGCACAGTGTGCTCCTTTTTGATCCCCTCTATCGAACAATACTCCATGAACTCATTGGAAGTGTACTCACCCCTGTTGTTTGTTCTCAACACCTGAATCTTCTTTCCTGTTTGGTTCTCCACAAGAGTCTTGAACTCTCGGAACCTCTTAAAGACCTCTGACTTGGCCTTCAGGAAATAGATCCAGGTCTTCCTAGAATAGTCCTCAATGAAGGTTACGCAGTAACTGTAACCACTGAATGAATGCACACTCATAGGTTCGCATACATCAGAATGCACCAAGTCCAAGGGCTCCTTAGACTTGTGCTCACTCTATGGAAAAGGTTTCCTGATGTTCTTCCCCAAAGCACAATCCTTTCAATGGTTATGCTTCTCCTCTTGTACCTGAGTAACTCCAATGACAACCTGTCTCAAATGCCTCAGTGCTCCATGGTGTAAGTGTGCCATCCTCCTATGCCACAACTCACCTTGACTGCTGCTGGCTAGAGCCTTTGCAGGCTCAAAGTGTAATCTGTACTCTTTCTCGCTCCTTCTGCTAATCACCCGATCCAAGTTCCTATTTGATCCCTTGGGCCTGATATACACCCTATGGTCATGGAACTTCACCTGACATCCCTTGTCCTCCAGAGTGGAGACTGACATAAGGTTCTTGGTCAGTCCTGGAACATATAACACATCAGCAAAACTGAGGGGTTTTCTAGACTCCCTCTCAAATGAAATAGTGCCAACTCCCTGTGCCTGATACCGCACATCATCACCCAAGTCAACGTGAATCCCTGTTCCACCCTCCTGCAAGTTTTTGAAGAATCTCTTTTGTCCAGTCATGTGACTAGACACTCCACTCTCGATGTACCATATGTTGCTCCTTGTGGTGCTTTCCATGCAAGCTATCAAGCAAAACTCCTCATCGAAGTTTCTGCTGAACTCCTCCACCTCTGCAGATCCAACCATCTGAGTGTTACTTTTCTTCTTCCTGTCTAGGCACTGGGAGGCAAAGTGTCCCTGCTTGTGGCAGATAAAACACTTGACCTTTGATACGTCAAGGTTCTTCTTACCATCCTTCTTCCTCTTTTCCTTACCCTTTCTCTTCCTTGTAAGGGCTAGAGCCTCCTCATCCACAATCTGTGGGGCACTGCTGGATGAGCCCGATCCTTGAGCCATGCGGGTCTCCTCTTGCACAAAGTCATCCCATAGTCTGTGCCAATTAGGGAGCTGCTCGCTAGCCACAACACCCTTGACAAAGGTGTCTGATGACTTAAAGAAGCCATTGAGGGCTATCCGAACTAGCTCCTCATCCTCAGTCTTAGAGCCAACAGCTCCAAGCTCATCCCTAATCTGTGTGAGCCTTGTGAAATAAGGCACCACTCCTTCTCCATTGGCCATCTTGGTGTTGCGCATCCTCTCTTGCAGCACCATCTTTTGGTTCTCGTTCTTTCTTTGGTATAGACTCTCCAAAAACATCCACATCTTTGCTGCCCATCCATGATAATCAACATGGCTCTAGAATCAATCTTCTTCCAAGCTGCTAAATTTGTCGGATCTGTGGGTGTAACCTTCGTGGAGTCAATGTGCTCCTCTGCATCACGGATGTCCAGGATCCTTGTGATCCTTTCTTTCCATGTAGGAACGTTTTGAGCACCCTGGAGTCTATCCTCAACTCTCAATTGTACGGCCATACTGAAGTGTACCTGTCAAACCCTAGATCTCCAATCTAGGTTTGTGTCTTCAATAGATCTGCCCCTGATCTATCACTGCTGCTGCAAATCTCTCAGCTTTAGCTCACTAGAGCTCTGATGCCATGTAAAATTTTCCTTAATGCACAACTAGGGATAAAACAATATATTTAAATTTAATTGAAATAACCACACATGAACTTCTTTACAGTATGCAGTGAAATATAAAATTGAGAACCATTTACCACATCAATCACATTAATAGAAACGACAGTCCTTTTGGGTAGAAACCCCTAGACAAAACCCAAGATGGGAGAACCGGTGCAACATTATGAGAGGATATTTTTATTAAGAAAATACAGAGCTTTTACAATATCAGAAAATCGATTTATGCCCTAGATGGAAAAATCGAAACACCCAAAAATCACTAAGAAAAACTTGTGAGATTGCATGGTTCCCAAGGCAGCTTGCTGCTGTACGGTGTACCTTTTCCAAAGTCTCCTATTTCTCTCCTTTACAATTTAGGGCTGTCTTCCTGAGTTAGTGCTCCTCCGTTTTCTTTGCCAAAATTCTCTCTCTCACACTTCTTCCTCCTTCTTTGTCGGAATGTAACTGTGTCCTCTCCACCAATTGACCTTTCTTTTATAACTTTAGGTAAAGCAAAAACCCTAATTTCACTTTTACTTTAACTAGTGTTTCACTAAAGTTAATTTAGATCACTGTAATTTATTTTCCAAAGTAAACTTAGGAAATGTAAATTAAATAGAACTGGTTTCCTAATTTAAGTCTTCTGCATGCAAGAACACATGCATGCAGGAAGACCTTCCTTGTTGCTGCTAGTTTAACACTCCCTCTCAACGAGGAAGGGATTTGGTAGCAACCCCAACTTATCCTTGAACTTTACAAAACTCTGTCTGCAAAGTGCCTTGGTGAAAATGTCCGCCACCTACTCATCTATCTGTATGTACTCCAACCGAATGGTTCCTCTCTGAACACAATCTCTCAAGAAGTGGTACATGATTTCTATGTGTTTGCTCCGGTCATGGAACATTGGATTCTTAGATAGCCTGATGCCACTCTGATTGTCATAGTGAACTACTGTAGCGTCTAGCTCACACTCGAACAACCCGAAAAGTAACTTCCTCAACCACATACCCTCACACGCAGCCATCCTGGCTGCCATGTACTCACCCTCTGCCGAGCTCAATGCAACTGACTTCTGCTTCCTTTTGAGCCAGGACACAACCCCCGATCCAATGATGAAACAACAACCTGAAGTACTCTTTCGGTCCTCTACACATCCTGGCTAGTCAGCATCTGTGAATCCTGCTAACTGTACACTCCCCCTACGCTCATAAACCAATCCATACTCCACTCTGCCTCTGATGTAGAGAAGTATGTTGTTTGTAGCCATCCAATGCACTCTCCGAGGGTCCACGATGAACTGACTCAAAGAGTTGACTGCAAAGCTGATGTTTGGTCGAGTGTTGACCATATACATAAGCGATCCGATAAGTTGACGATACAAGGTAGGATCAAATTCGTTTGACGTTGATGCATCAATCTTTCTCTAGTTGGAAACTAGAGGTATGGCCATAGGCTTGAAGTCCTCCATCCTCAATCTCTTCACGGTCTCTACTGGATACTTTTCCTGTCCAATGAAGAAGCATCCATCTCTCTGCCAAACCTCCAGCTGAGAAAGTAATGCATCAACCCAAGGTCCTTCATCTCAAACTCAACTGCAAGGTTGGACTTGCAGTCTCCAATCAACCTCTCATCTCTTGTAAGAAAGAGATCATCCACATATAGGACTAGTATGAGAGGCACCTCACCTATCAAGAAGTACAGGTTGTGGTCAGCCTCACTCTACTGAAATCCCATCTTGCGTAGATAGTTGTCTATCCTCGAGTACCATGCTGGAGGTGCCTGCTTGAGCCCATAAAGAGCTCTATGGAGTCTGCATAAATCCGTCTCCTTGTTCTCCACATCAAACCCCTCTGGCTTCTCAATATATACCTCCTCCTCTATCACTTCGTTGAGGAAGGCAGTCTTGACGTCCATCTGATGGACTCGCCAACCCATCTCAGCTGCTTGTGAGATAATGGTCTGAATGGAAGAATACCTGGCAACAAGGGCGAAGGTCTCCTCATAGTCAATACCCTCCATCTCTGAAAACCCCTTTGCCACAAAGCGTGCCTTGTACTTCTCCATGCTTTCGTCTGCTGCATGCTTCACCTTGTAGATCCACCTGGATCCGACCACCTTCTTGCCCTCAGGTCTCAGCACAACCTCCCATACCTAGTTCTTCATGATTGAGTCATACTCCTCAACCATGGCCTACTGCCACACCTCATGTTGTGCAACCTCCTCGAACGTGGAAGGTTCAGAGTTAATCAACTTTGTATTTAGTGCCATATAACTAAGTCTCTCAGGTGGTACACTTCGTCTAAAAGATCTCTGTGGAAGATCCACTTGCTTGGAATCCTGTATTGTGGACCTGAACCACTTAGGCTTTGGTCTAGTGTCTACCTGCTGCGGCTGCTGGATGTCTATCTCTTGCTACTGCTCATCTTCCCCATCAAAGATAGGAGGATCCTGTCCACCTGACTCCCTCTGATTACCAGAACCTGTCTTTTATCTGTACCTGTACTTGTACATCTGGCTCCTCCAACTTGATCCTTGTGTCTTGTGCTGGCTGCTGCTCTGCTGGTGAGTCCATAGATCTCTGCAAGGCTCTTTCCTCATCGAACTGGACATCCCTGCTCACAATGATCCTCTTGGGAGCAAGAATGTAAACTCTATATGCCTTCAAAGTCTCGCTATAACCAACAAGTAACCCCTTCTCTCCAGAAAGGTCTAGCTTTTGCCAAGTGTCAGCATGAACATGACAATAACAGAGATTGCCGAAAATGGGAATGTGACTCACATCTTGCCTAGTTCATGTGAAGACCTCCTCTGGTGTCTTCCTCCACAAAGTTTTATGGGGACACCTGTTCTGAATGTATATTGCGGTCCTGTATGCCTCAGCCCAGAGGAATAGTGGTAATCCTTGATCAAATAGCATGGCCTTGGATGCTCCTGCCATAGTCCTGTTCTTCTGCTTTGCAACTACATTCTGTTGTGGGGTATGGTGCACAGTGTGCTCCTTCTTGATCCCCTCTGCTGAACAATACTCCATGAACTCATTGGAAGTGTACTCACCCTCGTTGTCTATTCTCAACACCTGAATCTTCTTTCCTGTTTGGTTCTCCACAAGAGTCTTGAACTCTCGGAACCTTTCAAAGACCTATGACTTGGCCTTCAGGAAATAGATCCAGGTCTTCCTAGAATAGTCATCAATGAATGTTACGTAGTAACTGTAACCACTGAACGAATGGACACTCATAGGTCCGCATACATCAGAATGCACCAAGTCCAAGGGATCCCTAGACTTGTGCTCACTTTGTGGGAAAGGTTTCCTGATTTTCTTCCCCAAAGCACAACCCTTGCAGTGGTTATGCTTCTCCTCCTGTACCTGAGGAACTCTAAAGACAACTTGTTTCAAATGTCGCTGTGCTCCATGGTGTAAGTGTGACATCCTCCTATGCCACAACTCACCCTAATTGCTGCTGTTGCTGCTGACTAGAGCCTTTGAAGGCTTAAAGTTAATCTGTACACTTTCTCGCTCCTTCTGCCAATCACTCGATCCAAGCTCTTATCTGACCCTTTGGGCCTGATATACACTCTATGGTCACGGAACTTGTAATATCCCAAATACTGATATTCTCTAATGTTCTACTGTAGTGCTGACTCGCACATTCAATCTCATACAAAAATATGAAATAACTAGGCATGCAAACTTGCCATGCAAAAATGCCCTAAAATGTAGCTGAATTAGGGTTAGGGTTTGCAGATAGAAATTAACACTTACCACTGATATCCTGGTTGATAATGACTCCATAGATAGCTGCATGCATAAAGATCCGGATAAGTGGTCTAGTACTGCTCCTTTCCTCCGGTGTTACCGCCCCGTAGTACTGTAAGCACCCTCTAGACTGAAGGTGACGTTTTTGTAGGAGGAGAGGTCAGATCGGGCTGAAACTTTCTAAGCTTGTCCGTTTGCTGATGCCGGAGAGATGGACTGGCGCATGCGGAGGTTTGGCTGCCTCTAAGTGCCCTAGCGAATTGATTGGCAGTTCTGCTGCTGACGCCCCCAACTGCTTTGTTTGGCTGATAGCTGCTCCAGGTGAGCAAAATAATGGCTGATAATCATTGTATGCCATAGGATAGGCCTGCTGAGAATGAGGAAGCTGACATGCGGAGGAAAGACTGGGCTTTGTGGTCCCAGCGAATCCTTCTATGGTTTCAGTGGTATTTCTGGCTGCAAAACGTGGATCCGCTAATAACCCTTCGGAATGTGGTGGATCTCCGAATACTGAAGTATATGATGGATGTTGTGGATAAACCTGGATGATCTATCCCAATAAGAGGCTACGACAGATATCTCATTGTCGAACCCTCGCTAGCTGTAGACATTGTCTCCAACCCCAATTGCAGCGGCTGCACGCTGTGCTGCTGCTTGAAACTCCAAAATCAATCAACAATAATAATAGATACCCTCTTTAGTGTAATCACCCTCTTAAATAGAAGTTCATGCACTTTTAGGGTTTGCATGTCACTTTTAGGGTTTTCGCTTCACTTTTGCATGCATGCAATTCTATTTTGATGTTGACTTTTTAAGCCTAAAGAAACATGGCTTGTTTTATCCGACTGATGAATTGACACTAAATGAATGTCTTGTTCTGCTCTAAGTATCAAATGTGTTGGTTTATTGGTCAATATTGAGGTGGGGGGTGAATCAATATTGTTATCTTTTTACTATTCTAACCACATTTAAATCTATCATTAGAAACACATACCAACAAGAATACATAGAACACAATTTTAATGTGGAAGCCCAATAGGGTAAACCACCAATACGTCCTATTACTGCAAATTTTTTATTTACAAATAGTTTTGGTTGCTGCTACAGATAAGGATGGTATTATACCCTGTTTACCAATACCAATTGGAAGGAGGCTAT
>LPNX010078702.1:454531-484873 GCA_001517045.1 Pseudotsuga menziesii | reverse complement strand
CCGAATTATTTTGTATGGTCCATAGAAGCGGGGTTTTAATTTCTCTGCTCCTTTCTTTTTAAGTGAAGACTGTTTGTAAGGCTGGAGCCTTAAGTAGACTAAATTCCCTACCTCGAAGCTCTGCTCAATCCTGTGTTTGTCGGCATACATCTTCTGTTGATTCTGGGCTGTCCGTAAATTCTCTTTCAATACTTTTAGGATGTCTTGACTGTCTTGTATCCAATCCTTAGCCTTAGGAGCCCTACTGTCTCCAAATGCCAAATCTGCATAGTCCAAAGCCTCATAACCATATAATGCCTTAAAAGGAGTCATCCTAATAGACATGTGATAAGTAGTGTTGTAGCAATACTCTCTTAGGTGTAGCCATTTGATCCAGTTTCGCTGCTGCCCTGCTACGTAGTTCCTGAGATATCCTTCGATCCACTTGTTGACTATTTCTGTTTGCCCGTCACTCTGGGGGTGATAACTCGTACTAGTAGCTAGTTCGGTCCCCACCAATCTGAACAGTTCCTGCCAAAAGGCACCCGTGAACCTGCTATCCCGATCATTGACAATGGTCCTAGGCAACCCGTGTAACCTGAAAACCTCCCTGAAAAATAACTTCGCTACTTGAGCTGCCGAGTAGTCTGATGGTATCGAGAAGAAATGTGCAAACTTGGTCAGTCTGTCAACTACTACATATAAACAATCTCGCCCTTGGACCTTGGGCAAGCCTGTAATGAAGTCCATGGAGATGCTCTCCCACTTCTGTTCTGGAATCGGTAGTGTCTGGAGTAACCCTGCTGGATGGGTGTTTTCAATCTTGTTCTGTTGACAGATGCTACATTCCCTGACATGCTGCATAATCTCCCCCTTGAGGCCCTTCCAAGAGAACCTCTCTCTGATCTACTTGTAGGTCTTTAAGAAACCTTGATGCCCTGATAAAGGAGAATCGTGGGCTGCCTGAATGATCTTCTTCCTCAATGTGGATTCTGGAACGAGGTTTATTCTGTCCTTGTAGCAGATAATGTCATCCACAATCCTGTACCTGTCATCCTGAATTTGCCCATCCAATAATTCGCAGGCGAATTTATTTTTGGAGTACTCCACTAAGAGAAGTGCCCTCCAATCCGTGGATATACTACTGAGAGATAATGGGGATGGACGCCTGGATAATGCATCAGCTACTACATTATTCTTACCCTTCACATACTCGATCTCGAAATCATAGGCTTGTACCTTGCTGACCCATTTCTGTTGTTGCTCATTCAGTTCCTTCTGTTCCAAGAAATACTTGAGGTTGTTATGATCGGTTTTGATTTTGAACTTACTGCCCACCAGGTACTGTCTGAATTTTGTGAGAGCATGCAAGATGGCTAGCATCTCTTTGTCATATATGGAGTAATGGCGCTCGTAGTTCTTCAGTTTACGACTCTCAAATGCAATAGGGTGATGATTCTGCATCAATACTGCTCCTAACCCTGCTCCTGAGGCATCACATTCTACTACAAAGGGTTGTGAGAAGTCTGGTAATGCTAGAACTGGGCAAGAACTCATGATAACCTTCATCTCCTCAAAAGTTTTCTGCGCTACGTCTGTCCAAGTGAATGCCCCCTTCTTGGTGAGATCTGTGAGGGGTGCTGCAAACTGGGAGAATCCCTTAACGTACCGTCGGTAATAAGTGCATAGACCTAGGAACCCTCTCAATTCTGTAACTGTTTTTGGCGCGGGCCAATCCCTGATAGCTCGGATTTTCTCCATGTCAACCTGTACTCCTTCTGCATTGATCACATGTCCTAAGTACAACATTTCCTTCATGCCAAACTCACACTTGGACATTTTCGCGTAAAGTCACTGTTCTTCTAAAATACTCAACGTCTCATCCAGGTGTTTCAAGTGCTCTTCCCATGTTTTGCTGTAAACCAAGATGTCATCAAAGAATACAAGCAAAAACTGACGTAGCTGTGCCCTGAAGGTGTGGTTCATGCATGACTGGAAGGTAGCTGGAGCATTGGTAAGCCCAAAGGGCATGACCAAAAACTCATAGTGACCATAGTGACAGCGAAAAGCTGTTTTGGGAATGTCCTAGTCCCTTACCCTGATCTGATGGTATCCTGAGCGAAGATCGATCTTGGAGAAGTATTGAGCTCCCCGAAGTTCATCCATGAGTTCGTCAATCCTGGGAATGGGATACTTGTTCTTGATGGTCTTTTTGTTGAGTGCTCGATAATCGATGCACATACGCAGAGTGCCACCTTCTTCTTAACCAGAACTACTGAAGATGCAAAGGGGCTAGAACTGGGTCGTATATAACCAAGCTCCAGTAATTCTTTGATGGTTTTCTCAATCTCATCTTTGTACCTCTTGGGATGCCTGTAAGGAGTGGTGATGACTGCTTGTGTTCCCTCCTCTAGCTCGATGATGTGTTCAAAGCCCCGGTCTGGTGGTCTGCCTGATGGAAGGTCCCGAAAAACCTTTTCGTGTTTCTGTAGCAAGGCCTGAATGTCACTGGGGTGTTGTGAGCTGGTCTCTGGGGGTTTCCTGACGGTGACAAAACATTCTGCATCCCATTCTATATCATCCTGTCGAAGCACTGCCTCCATTCTCTGTGACGAGACCGGTTTTGGGGGATAAGTGTTCATGCCCCTCAAGAAACTCCATTTCCATTGCCCTGTAGTCTGTAGTGTATTTCCCTATAGAGTAAAGCCACTGAACACCCAATACCACATGAGTATCTGCTACATCCACTACATAGAAAGAGTCTGTCATCTGATAGTTACCCAAGGCAACATTTAGTTTTGGGATCCAGTAGTTGCACTCCATGCTGGAGTTCCCGGCTACTGCTACAGTGAATCCCTCGAACTTCTCGGTCTGAATACCTCGTTTGGCTACCAAGCGGAGTCAATGAGATTGTGGGTGGCTCCCCCATCAATCAGTACTCCTACTCTGTGACCCTGCACTACTCCCCTGACCCTGAGAGTATGGAATCTCGGTACCCCAGACAATGTAGCAATGACTCCCTCCGGTGTATCCCCCTGGTGTGATTCCTCTTCTGTGGCCTCCTGCTCATCGTCGTCTTCATCATTGTCTGAATACACCTCAATGTAGTGTGCCTTCGCCTTCCCTGCGCACCTATGTCCTGGTACCCATGGTTCCTGGCAGGTGAAGCACAGCTTCTTTCTTCTCAAATCTTTCCTGGTGTCCTCATCTAACCAGGTTTTTTTGGGCACATCCTGCTGGAAAGGTTTACTGTCCTTGTCCCTAACAGGAAAATTGGTTTTCAGAGGGAATTTGTTTTTAGGGACTGAATCCTGAAGATCCCTTGCCCGGCTAATAGCATCCTGCAGAGTGAGGGGTTTGTAGGCTTTCACCCATCCCCGTAGTGGCTCTATGAGGGCCTCAGTGAATAACATAGTCAAGCTGCTCTCTGACACATCTGTTACCATAACGGCTAGCCTCTGAAACTCTGAAATGAATGATTCTGCGCTACCAGTCTGCTTGAGTTGAGCCAACTCCCTGAAATGGATCTCTGGATCTTTCCTGTCAAACCTCTCCATGAGTTTCTGAGTGAACTCACCGTAAGAATGTATGGTGTTGTGACCCAATGTCACCAGTCCGTGGTACCACCATTCGTGAGCTTCTCCGTCCAAGTGAAGTGTAGCCAACTTAATGGCGTCTGTCTCTGTCATGGGGTTGAGTTGGAAATAGGTATCCAACTTTTGGACCCATGTTCTCGCTGATCCTCCGCGAGTCCCATCAAAGTTTGGGATGGTTAACCTGCCCAAGGTCTTCTGCAACTCATAGTTGTGATTGAAACCCTTGTTGAAATTCCTGGGCCTGTTCCTACTCTTCATGTTGCAGAAGTCTGAGAAAGACATAGCAACATGAAACTCATCCCCTAAGTCCTTGTACTTCTGCAAATAAGCCCCAAAAGGCTCGCTGGGCTCTACCTGCATGACCGGGCCCCCTACTGTATTTGCCAAGAAGTGAGGCATGGTAGGCCTAATAGTAGGTCTGCTGTATATGTGGGGAGTTCTGGATGTTGGTGTACGCCATCTTTCCACTGCCGCTGGAAGATCCCCGCTCTACCGGTGAGGGGGGTGTATTGCTGATACCTGGTTCCGGTTTCGCTGACAGTCTGTTGATTGCATTGAGGACTTCTTTTTGTCCTTTGGCTAAGTCTTGCAATGCAGAGACCAAGCTGCGAAACTCCATCTGATCCTCCTCTTCTCCCGTTCCTTTTCCCCTATCCGAATGAATACCTGTCTGTTCCATGTCTGAATTGGTATTCTCTAGCTGGATATCTTCAAATTCTTCTGTGTATCTACTCTTCCTCCTCCTATAGGTTACAAAAGGATCTCCTTCTGTATTCATCTACTTTTCATCTCTTAAGCCCACAGCTGGCCAAGAAAATAGCTCTGATACCACTGTAGTATCCCAAATCCCGATATTTTCTATTTCTAAACAATTATGCGGATACAACTGGGCATGTAAACTGCCATGCAAAAATCCCTATTTTATAGGAAAAATTAGGGTTAGGGTTTGTGAGATAGAATGCACACTTACCACTGATAATTGGCTGGACTGCTTCAGATAAAGTCTGCAAGTACTGAGAACTGGATCGGAGAGGAACTGATCTCTCCTGCCTCCGGTGAATGCCCCAGTAGCAAGACGCCCAATCAGAGAAAATGTGACGCCCTCAAGGAAGGAGGTGTCCGATGGATCCGTCGTTTTGCAGGGCTGATAGCCTTGCCGTGCCGAAGAGATTGGCTGGAGTATGCTGAAGTTCTGACACCTCTAACCAGGATAGCATCTAGGTTCAGTGAGGCAGCTGCTCACGCCCCTAGGAGTCCGGAAATGCTGATAACGGCTTTGGATGAGCTCAGATGGAGCTGATAATCACGGAGTACCGGAGTATGTAGCTGATGATAAGACTGGTGCCTGAGTTTCGGAAGGAAACTGAGATCTGGAGGCCCCACAGCTGATTAGGGCTTTCTGGTTGAAAACCCCCCCTTACGGCTGCACCGTGCCCCTGCAACAATCTATACCCTGTGCTATATAACTGATGAATGAATGAAGAACAAATGGTGAACCAGTATGGCTTACCCGGAATAAGACTAGGACAGATGTTTCACTGCCGAAATCCTGTTAGCTGAAGACTCCGTCTCTAACCCCAACTGCTGTGCTGCACGCTGTGCTGCTATCCAAGAGCTTCCCAAAATAATGATAATCATAAGTGAGGTCTCCTCTTGCTTTATCCTATATTTATAAAGTTCAACTGCGCAAAACCTAATCTTTGACCTAATTAGGTCACTTTATCTTCTAATTTGCCGTTGACTTGCATGCATGCGGATGGAGACCTAAAAAGTGCATGCATCATTAAATAATGCTTCGGATGGCATGCATGAAGGTGGCCTTTGGCCCAGGTGGCCCTTCTTGACCAAGTGAGGATGCCCTAGATCTTCTATGGATGGCATCAGTCCTGATCTGATTCCCTAGCTATCGGTAACCGCTCGAACCCACAGGAATCACATAGGTTAGCGGTTTTGGGCCTCCAGGCCTAAAAGGAAGAGGAGATTACAAAGTATCTAGAACTGAAAATAAGCTATCTCACTAGACTCAAAGAGTCCGAATCCATCTAGGGTGTATACTCATACCCTTTCCAGGTCTTTGCTTGATCATCAACAATATCCAATAGACAATATAATCACCTGTAAATGACCAGATACCAATAATATAACTCAAACTATCATCCATTTGTTGCAAGTGTTATAAGGCCAAGACATGCTCTACAAATCATTTAAGTAACAATCATAACAAGTAGCAGTCACCTCACTGGCGGTACATCGACCAAATACATATACGGTTTTATTTATTATTACTCAGACCAAACTTTCAGGACTATATTCACTTCATAGTTGTAGTCAATTTGTTAGTGAAGGGTGAAGGCTGAAATTGACAAGGCTAGGGCAAAGGATGATTACCAACTTAACATCATAACACTTTCGATATGGAAAGGGAATACTCACTATAACCACATGTCGGACAGACAACAACACAAGGAATGGCGGTGCCTCACAAATGGTTAAGTTGTTCTGAGAGTGCTTATTCAACTTAGGCATCATGTCTACATCAAGTTTGATCCAAGTTCATTAGGACCATCAATTTTATTTCCATGGCCTTTTTGGCCTATATGACCTTTTGGGACTTCACCAGTGCTTAAAAGTACAACTAATCGCAGTTTTCATCCAGGACATATTCAAATTTATAAGGTCAGCAATATTTGGATATAGCATATATTTAACCATTGCTTTTGGGACCTTTTCTTATACCCTTCACGGGGTATTTTAGCATTTCATTGCTCTTGCCCTTTGCTCACATATGTTAAGAAACACAGTTTAGAATTTACATTTTCCATGGGCGCATATATAAATATTTCCAATACAAGTAATACATGAGCTTTCGGTTTTTGCCAACAACATCTCAAGTGACTAGGGGGAGTTTTGCACAGTGCCAAACATCGGGACAATCGACCAGAATGATTTAGGCTTACAATCCAACTCACCAAAACTAAGTTCTGTCACCAACTCAGAGCCGAGACACAATATAAGCGAGGAGGTTTGTCCAACAAAGGTTCTAGCGGGGAAAGGTCCTCCATGCCACAAGTCAAGTAGTAAGCTGGGTTAAAACAAAACCGGAAGGTAATGGATGGGTGGAGACAGTGAAAGATGAAGCCAACACTAGCAAGCCAAAGAAATGGTGGGAATGACTACCTCTATTCTCCTTAAGGAGGGTAAAACCAATGAGTATAGATCAGGAACTTCCAAGTCTAAGTAGGGACATCAATACATAATACAAATACATCCAAGTCTGTATATTAATGACCGTCGGATCATGACACTAAATGCTAGTACATGTCACAAAAATGAGTGTAATAGCAATGATAACCATAACACAATATAATAAATGCTGTCATACCCATGCAAATAATCCATCTGAACCATCATCTGTCCAATGAGAAAACACTAATACCAATCTAGGCATCACTAACTGCTCTGCAAATGACTAAATGGCTACATCAGTCCTCGAATCTGAGTGTCCTGAGACTCAGTCCTGACATGGGAGAGTATAATAGTCCACTAATAAAATAATGATCCGTCAAAACTGCTCATCTCAGCATCTCATATCTAAGAGATTTGGCTGAAAAAATGTACTGAATCTGAAAAATAGAATATGGTAGCCCGGCTACTATATATGTGATAACACAGTTGCAAGCCATTTTTGCACTGTTTCATTATTCAATTACTGAGTAAATTGTGTGATCCATTCTTGTGAGTTGTGTGTTGATCCATAGATCTATGTGCTCAATTTAATATGGTATCAGAGCCTCAATAGGACAAGGCACTTCTCCTACTATAGATCCATACTTGGATCATTTTTTTTTAGCAAAATTGCTCCTTCCAATACTACACCAGAAGCGGAGAATTTACCACTTAATATCCCAGGTTAAGGAATTGTTGATCAAGCTTGCTTGATCAACTATGCTGGTTGTGAAGGAAATTCCAAAAGTGTAGACTGTCGACCTTATTTTGTCTGTTTGATTGTGTGATTTACAGGTTTATCATTCCTCTTCACCACATTCGCTACAAGCAGCTCAGTCTCCTTCACAACATTCACTACAGCAGCTCAGTCTTCTCTACTGCATTCTAGATGGCCCCTCCAATGGAGCTCCTCACTCGTTTCAACTATCACTAGTGGAAGGAGGACATGGAGATGCAGCTACGCTCCAAAAGACTCTTCAGACTCACAATGGTGGTAGAGAAAGAGTCAATTCATTATGTTGACAAAGAAAAGTATTGGAACAGGCTTGATGAAGCCTACGGATGCTTGTGCCTTTCAATCTCTCAAGATCTTGTCTTCCATATCAATGGATTGAAGACTCCCAAGGAGGTTTGGGATAAGCTTTCCTCCTTATTTGACGAGCAGGATGATTTGAGGGTCTATCAGATGGAGAATGAGCTGATCTCTCTCCATCCAGCCAATTTCAAAACACTCAATGACTTCACAAAATTAAAAAATCTAGTGTTCCAATTGAAGCTGTGCAAGGTAGAGAAGGAGGATGATCAACTCATCCTTACCATTCTCTCCAAGCTTGGTGTAGACTATTCAGTCTTTGTATCAACATTTCATTCTATGAAGCTCTCTACTCCAAACTGGAAGATGCCTACTCTTGACTCTTTCATTGAATCTCTTACTCAGGAGCATGACAAATTGATCCAAATGGGGATCATTTGATCTTCCAGAGATCAAGCACTTGTTGCAAGAGGACCTAAGGTAGCGAATGACAAAGGGAAGCAAAAGGACGAGTCTCCTGTAGAGAAAGAGTAGTCAAAAGAGCCTTCAGGGTCGAAGAGAAGCAAGAAGAATGGCAAAGGAAAGACACTCTGTTCTTACTGTGGAAGGGGCTTTCATCCAGAAAGCACCTGTATGAGAAAAACAATAGATGAGATGGCTCTTCTTCTGAAGAAGCATAACATTACTGTACCTACTAGTGCAAGGAAGGATGACCAGGAGGAAGAAACTGAAGGATATGAAGAGACATGCCATGCATTGAAGGCTAGTTGCTCCACAACACATGCCTTCCTCATTGATTCTGGAGCTTCCAATCATATGGTTGCATCCAGAGAATCATTCTCTTCCTTGCAGTCTTTTGATGGTCCTAGTATTTAGATGGGCAATAGCAGTAAAGTTCAAGCCAAAGGGAAGGGCTCTATCAAGCTTGAACATGGAATGTTCAAAGATGTGCTTTATGTTCCCTCCCTAGTTGCAAACCTATTATCTGTATACTAGATGACTCATACTGGCTCTCCAAAGCGAGTCATATTTGGTCCTGACTCAGTGGAGATCACAGATATCTCTACTGGGAACATCATAGCGAAGGGTGCTGCAAATCATGCCTACAAGGCATATGAGTTCTCACACTTCATGCCATTTTCAGAACTAGTGCACTCTCAGCAGCCACTTGCAAGGGAAGGTAAAAACATTTCATCTACATCTTTTGCAGTTTCCACTAGTATTGCAGATCTAGCTATATCAATTTATGAGATTGAGATTCAGGATGATTCAGATCCAGATCCAGTCCCTCCTTCCAAATTGGAAGCTAGAAAGATGACTGGAAATCAATCTGACACTCAGAAGGGAAAGACCCTTGCGCTATGTCATGCAATCTTATCTCCATCAAAGAGATGCAATAGACTCCCTGTAAGATGCTACATGGCAAGGGCTCAGTCTCACTACATTTAGAAGAATAGAGTTGATCATACACCTCTTCATCCAGCAAGAGACAAAGGTTACTCCTTGCTTCCATCATCATTTTGGGAGAAGATGGAGAAGTTTGCATGCCAGGCCCTAGGATACATGTGCACAGAACATCATGCATGCTGCTTCGCTACATCACAGAGATTGCAGCAACACATTTTCAAGTTTTTCAAACTTGAATCCTGATTCTATCTGCTTAGTTAGAGGGGGGGCTTTTTTCCCATGTTGTTTTTTCCCCAGCTCCTTGTATTGAGTAGTCACTTTACTTTACTTGATGTAATGGGTGACCTATGGTCTTAGTTACCAGGGCCCACAAATTGTCCAAGTTAGCATTCAGGGGGGGTGTTAGGATTATTAATCCTCCATTGTCCAATTTGGTCATATGTCTAAATCAGGAGTCATGTCTAAATCGGGAGTCCATCCAGTCTATTTTTAGTCACTAACACCATTGGGTCCACTTGGCCTAATTGGGGCACATGTTCCAGTTACTAAAGTGTGGGGAACACTAATTGAGGCCTACTGCCACTGATTGCACTTGTTTAGGAGCCTTAGTTCAATCCCTACAATTTAGGAGCCACTAGGAGTGCTGATACCAACGCAGGTCAGTTGAGTTGAGTTGGTGACTAGTCAAGCTCAGTTAGGAGTCAGTTACATTCAGTTCTAGTCCTCTACATTCAGTTCGCACTAGGTTTGCATGGCTGCATGCAGGAGAGGCGCATTCCTCACCTACCACAGTGAGTTAAGCTTAGTTAACACTGAATTAGACACTTGAGTTGTGATTTAGAACTCCGATGAACTCTGATAATGATTTAGACAAGGTCAGCTAACCATTCAGTGCTTCGATAATGATTTAGACAAGGTCAATTAACCATTCAGTCAAGTAGAGTTTAATCAATTCAAATTTCCTCACATGGATTCGAATTGCACTGTTTCATTCTTCAATTACTGAGTAAATTGTGTGATCTATTCTTGTGAGTTGTGTGTTGATCCATAGATCTATGTGCTCAATTTAATACAAATAGTTATAATCCCTAAAATTGTTTCACAAAATTTAAAATATGGTTAGAATTTCTATTATTCTGGCCTACTTGTAACACCATAGAGCTCTAAATCATCAAGAACACATGGAGTAGTAAGGACAATAGAATTGTGATCATCATATTGATCAACAAGTGGAACTCTATCATCACTACGCTCATCACCAATGTCACCATCAATGCCAAGATCGTCTTCTTTTGCACTTGAAATAGTGCAAACCATGGATGAGAGAGGAACTAGATGAATCTTTCACCACACTACTGAAGGCCAATTTCAAAACAAGGTGTTCCAACCATGTAGACAATAATGCTTCTTTTCTTTTCTTGAATATGGTTTTTAACCTGATAATGTTAGGTTTTTTACTCCATACATTTTTGAACTTTCTAAAAACTAATAAAACAAAATTTAAAGAAATATAAAAAAATGAAATTCACCCTTCAGGTTTGCTTGGGGTTTGCCTTGAGGTTCAGAATGAGGTTCACCTATCAGGTTCAGCAAACCACATCGAATTTCAGTTATTTTTCAGGTTTGCCGAACTTCAAACCTCAAGGTTGAAATTTGGCAAACCCTGTGACTTAGATCTCTAGGGCTAAAATTTCAGATTTCATCCTTTTTGGGAAGCCTAATATATTGGAGGTATGTCTAGAAAATCAGCGAGTTAATTTTCAGCTATTTTTTCCTATTGATAGTGCAGATTTATTTCAGCATATAGAGGATTTATATGATAGTTAAAGTCAAGAAAATTTCCAGCCACTAATACTGCCAGCCTGTGATAATTTTATGCATGGAAATTCCGCCATAAGATATGTTTTCAGTGCTGAAAATTGTATGGGACAGCAGGATTTTCGGCTTGACTCCATCGCAGAAATATTTGGCCAGCAAAAAGAGGGCAGCAAGCCCTAAATTATGGGCTGAATTTTTTTCCAGATCAAAATTTTTGTTTCATACTTCATATGCATGTTTGTTGGATAGAAGATTTTAATTAGAAATGCCTAGAATTTTGTTTCTTGAGGGTATTAAAAGTGATATTCTAGATTTTGATTGGCTTCCATATCCTCATAAATATTACATCAGCCCTCCCACAAAATGTATAGAGAGGGCTTGTAGCGGTGCATCCCATCCTTGATATGAGTATGATGTTCTTGGTTATTTTCAGAAGTCTACTTCAGGTTTCAGTCTAGCACTCATTGAGAGTCCAACATATGTTTATTTGATGTTTGATGTGTATTTGTTTTGGTTTGTGGCCAAACACAAGGGAAGAGTTCATGGTGTATTGATGAGATGCTAAGATGGTTACAATGGTTTTATGATTTCACCTAGTATGCTCATCTTCACATTGTTGGAGTAGGGTAGGATGAATAAGCTCAACATACTTGAGCACTTGGTTTGCTTTCATGTTATCATTGACGTTGTTGGCTTCTACCTTGTAAAACCAATTTTGAGCTATTATTGATGTAATAAACTGTGGACTATATGGAGTGTGTGGTGTTTAAGGATGTGAATGGTGGATCCATCCGTTTGCATATTTTTGCTTGCTTTCTTATAGTCCTCTTTATAGGTACTACTGTTGGAGTTCTCATGTACTCTTTCAGAGCATATATCCCCATGTCCTCACTTTTTGCAATTATATTTACAAGTTTTACTATGTTCTCGGGTGCTTTCTTGGCACTTTGAGGCACTTGAGTGTGCCGATTTCATTCTTGTGTATACATTGATCTAACCGCATAAAAAAATAACATACCAACATCCTAGGGACAGTTCCTATGGCTGAAAAAGCATGAGCCTAACAGAGAGGCAATTAGATGGGGCTAATCTGTGTACGATTTTCACCTAGATTGTTCACCTTTCGGGGAAGATTTTTGTGATAATAGGAGTGGCTGGATTTATATTAACCTTTACCATATGCCCATTATACTTTTGACACCACTAATTTATTCATTGGTGCAAACATGAAGTAATTCATTTTTTTATTATTCTCGTTTATAAATTATAGACAGAATTACATTCACTTTTGCTCTTTAAAGCACACCTATAATCCTAGATTTTCATCTTTTGTTTTTTATCTTTGCAGGCATACCACGTATTTTCACAGATCCAGAGAACTGCGACGTGCCAGATTTCAAATCGAAGTTTTTTGATTCATATGACGTCTCTTATGTGGATTATATTAAAGGTTCAAGGATTAATATCAACATCAGACAAGTGAACTGAAGTGTCATTAAATAATGGATTGCTTCTCTGTTGGCTTGTAGTTACAGTAGTTCCAAGACTCCATTATTGTCTGTGCCATTAGGTTTTTCCAGTTTTCACAAGCTCAGAAAATTTTCCACTGGTAAAATCAAATACATTGTTCTCTAAGATTATGTGATAGATAAGAGACACTTCAGCTTAGTGTTATTTCACATATTGATTTCTCAAGATACCCTTTTTTGTGAAATGTCTCTTCCTTGCCCAAAAAAACAAGCCTCTCTCAACCTCGAGAATGTATCAGAAAACAAGCCTCTCAACCTCGAGGATGTATCAAATTTCCATTTTATTCTCTTATTTTTTTTAATGGAAAAAAGGACATAAGATCAACCTCAAGGATGTATAAAATTTCCATTTCCATTATATTCTTTTATTCACAGAGGACGGACGATAATCCATGGAAGCTTGAGCACGCGGCGTCTGAAGGACTACCTTAGATATACTCTGCGTCTAGTTTTGCCAACCCTCTACGCATAGGTTATAAAGGCGCAGAGCCTATTTTTATAAGTGTGTTACAGCATCTCTATAAAGATGTAAAGACTACTATGTTATAAAGTTAGTCTGTTACGGGAGTTGGTGATTTTATTTTTGGTAAGTCGGTTGTTATGAAGGAGATCTGTGCTGTAATGGGATGCCTGTTAATACAATGGAAGACTGTTCTGCTCTCGTCTATGTTCTTTGATGCATCTTTATTATATGTTTATAGTGCTCTTTGATATCCATTTTTAGATGCATATATTTTCATTTTTAGAATATATCGAATTTTTATTTTATTCATATTTTTTATGGAAAAAATTTACATAAAATCAACTTCCACGATATATAAAATTTTCGTTTTAATTTTTAATTTTATATAATGGAAAATACGATATAAAATAATACAATGAATGTGTAGATCCATTTTAACTATGCATATACCAAGCATAGATCCATTTTAACTATGTCTCTGAAAGTGAATAAAATATTTACAATTTTTTTCTTTGGAAAAAAAAAGTATTTTCCTACTTTCATCAACTTACTTAAGTAATTTCAAAATAAGGTAAATAGCATTAAAATAATGATTTAGTAATATTAATAATCAAAATAGTTTTTCAAAAAATGTTTTATTTGTTTTTCTTTAAAACTAATAATGAATATTAAGAGTAGTTATTGAGTAAAATAATACATATAAAATAGGGTTAACCTTGATTTGAGAATGAGCAAGGATGTAAGTGGTTTAAGGCACATGGTTTTAGTGGCCCCTGATTTCTTGTTAGTTGTATTTGCATCTAAAGAACCTTAGTAAATATAGGTTGGTTTTTCCCTACAGGTTTTTCTAAGGTAAATGTAGTGTTGTTATTGTAATTGCTATTATTTTGTAATTTATTTTCTGTCACATATTTTATTCCTAACATTATGTTTTATTTATTTTCTTTTTGTAAGATTGTAAGTATTGCCTTAATATGGTTGTATATTTATATGAGTATTTTTTTTATTTTTTACTTTTTATTATTACAAGACACATCTCACCTATTTGAGCTGTAGAAAGCTTTAGTCACAATGAAAAAAACACTTTAACATATTTCCTAAAACAATCATAATGGTAGTTTTAAACACTTTAACATATTTCGTAAAACAATCATAATGGTAGTTTCTTGTTTCTTGTCACTATAATAATGGTGTTTTGAAGGTTTATTTATTTATTTTTAAATAATATTATTTAAAAAAAAATTATGAATAAAATTTGAATTTGTAGATAAATATTTCTGAAAACAATCATAATGGTAGTTTCTTGTTTTTTGACACTATAATAATGGTGTTTTGAAGGTTTATTTATTTATTTTTAAATAATATTATTTTAAAAAAAATTATGAATAAAATTTGAATGTGTAGATACATATTATGTTTCCGGAAACTATCATAATGGTAGTTTTCTTGTTTCCTGAAACTATAATAACGATGTTTTGAAAGTTTATTAATTTATTTTTAAAAAAAATTATGAATAGAATTTGTGTTTTTCAATTATATTTTTGGATTATTATTTACTTTTGATAAATGATATAGTTTGCTAAATGATAGTGTTAGTGTTGAACAAATATTTTTGTAATTTTTTATACATTGAATTTATTATCAATAAATATATAAACTTTCAAAAATGATAGTGTAAGTGTTCTGACGAACAAATGTTTTGTAATATTTTATATATGAACTTTTGAAAAATGATATAGTATAAGTGTTGTTATGAACAAATATTTTGTAATATTTTATATATAGATTTTTTTAAAATGATAATGTAAGTGTTGTTATAAATAACATTTACAAATTGAATTTATTATTAATAAATATATAAACTTTTGAACAACATTTATAAATTGAATTTGTTAATAAATATATAAAATTTTGAATAGATCTTATATATTAACAAAATATTAATTCTAAAGAACCTAAGTACATTTACTTGGTAACTATCAATAATATTAGTATAGATTTATTTTAAATCCGAATCTATCAAGTCTTAGTGGGATTTAGTTTTTTGAGATGTATATTTTTTACCATTTGGATCCTTCTAGATACTTGATAGATAAATCTGATGCGGGTTTAAAATGGATCTATGCTAGTTTTATTTTATTTTATTTTATTTAAGTCTATGTAATTTATATTTTTCATTTTTTTAATATTTTTGAGATGTACATTTTTTTACCAGTTGGATCATTATCCGATCCAGGTTTAAAATGGATCTATGCTAGTTTAATTTAATTTAATTTAATTTAAGTCTGTAATTTATATTTTTCATTTTTTAATACTTTTTATTTATGTCCCCTAGGTGCTTAACATGACATGAACTCCCCCATATTGGATTGGAGAGCACCTAGCTTCTCTCACAGTTTAAAATGGATTTATGTTAGTTTAATTTAATTTTATTTTATTTGAGTCTATGTAATTTATATTTTTCATTTTTTTAATATTTTTTATTTATGTCTGGTAGGTGACTAACATGACATGAACTCCCCCATATTGGATTGGAGAGCACCTATCTTCTCTCAGTGTTTAGAGTAAATAAATAAATCTTTTGTTATTCATAAATAAAGAAAACTTCTACAAAAGATTTGAAAAAAAATTATATAATAACAAAAAAATTAAAACTATTGTCATAAGTATAGTTTTTTATAATTATTTGTCTAAAAAAGATCAAATATAAAAAATCCTTTCTATAATTTTTTTAATTGTTTTAAATAATTTTCTAAATATTTTATTATTATTTACATGTTTTAAACCTTTTCAATTGTTTTAAATAATTTTCTAAATATTTTATTATTGTTTACATGCTTTGAACTTGTTTTGAAACAAACATATTTATATTATAATGATATATAAAACAAATATACTTGGTCTCAAATGGAGGATGAATCTCCTATGTCGAGATTGGTCAAAAAGTTGAAATTAAGAGGTCATTATGTGGGAGAAGGCAATGAAGGTTGTCCTAAAGCAAGATTTACTTCTTTTTTTTTGTAACTAGGGGAATCGACAATTGGGGATGGGCTGGTACTTGCATGACACGGGGTCCAGGGATCCAATCCCGCTACCACTATACCCCTAGGTGCATCCACATGGCCCGAACTATGGCACACAGGTAAATTTGGGGGGATTTGAACATGAGACCTTCCATTTACAACCAATTTCAACAATTCCACTTTACCACTTGCTCTGCCCCCCACGGGCCTAAAGCAAGAGTTACTTGATATAGAAGAAGAATTAGATATCTATTTCTCTTGGGTGGATGATGATTATTTCTCCATTTAGAGGAGCTAGACTAGCTTGGTTGGAATTTAGGAAGGAAAGGATTTTAAAATTAGAAGAAAATTCTTGGTGCCTTAGAAGTCAAACTATTTGGATAGTTCAAGGAGACAATAATACTAAGTTTTTTTGTAAGTATGACAACCAAGGAAAATAGTTAATGCCATTGGGAGGTTAAGGATGGAAATGATAATTCTGTTTCTTCTCAAAAGGCCTTAGAAGCAGTTCTTGTTAGGTATTTTGGTGAAGTATTTAGGAGCCCAAATTCCGCCAGGATTAAATCTTATCTAAAAGTTATTCAACATCTTTCTGGGTTTTTTAATGAATAGGAAGGTATTAAGGTGGGTGAGGCAGTATCTATCAAAGAAATTGAGGAAACTTTGAAAAAGTGTGCAAAATTTAAAAGTCTAGGCCTTGATGGTTAGACTATGGAATTCTTCTTGGAATTCTTTGATTGGTGGGAAGGATCTACTGGATGTGGTGGAAAAGTCTAGGTTAAATGGTTTCGTTTCAGGAGCACTAAATTCAACCTTTATAGCTTTTATACCAAAGAAAGAGAAGCTTGAATCTTTTAATGATTTTCGACCTATTGCATCATGTAATTTGGTATACAAGGCAATTTCAAAAGTCATGCAAATAGGATCAAACCAACATTGGCTATTCATATGTCTAAGGAACAATTTGGTTTTATCTCAAACATGTAGATATTGGATGCTATAGGGGTTGCTTAGGAAAAGCCTTCATTCTATTAAGACTAAAAAACTGGAGGCCCTTATCTTGAAAATGGGCTTGGTCAAAGCCTATGACATAGTAGATTTGACACATCTTAGGGTTTTTCTCATACAAATAAGGCTACCTATTGAGATATTTGACTGGATAATGGCATGCATGACTTCTGCAAATTTTGTAGTTTTGGTGAATGGATCTCCTTCAGCTTTCTATAAAGGGTCTCGGGGCTTGAGATAGGGTTGTCCATTATCCCCTTTGTTCTTTCTTCTAGTTGTTGAGGGGCTGAGTAGGATGCTTGAGAAAGCAAAGGAAGAAGGCAAAATTATGGGTATTAAAGTTACTCCTAGGAATTCCGTCACCCATATCCTCTTTGTGGATGATGCACTACTGTTTGGGAATAAATCAGTCTCTGATTGGGCATCATTTTTGGAAATTATTAACATTTTCTGTGAAGGATGGAAGTTACTGCTCAAAAGTCTGTTTTGCTACAAAATAACATCTCAAATGAAGTTTTGGATTATATCTTAAGATTTCTTCCTTGTCACATAATAGATGGATGTGGGGTTTAAATATTTGTTATTATTTGAAACCTAATTGCTATAGGAAAGATGATTGGGAGTGGTTAATAAGGAAAATTGAGAAATGAATTGGGATCTTGGCTTATAGATGTCTATCTATTGGGGGGGGGCAATTAACTTTGGTAATGTTAGCTTTGCAAAGTATTCATGTGCACTAGTTGTCATTGGCTAAGATTCCTACTTCCATTCTTAAAGAGAAAAAAAAATGTTTCACTTCTTATGGGTTGGGAACTCATTGGGTAATAAGTTTCATTTATCTAGCTGGGAGAGCATCTCCCTTCCTAAAACTATGGGAGGTTGGGGAATTGAAAATTTGGATTGGTTTGGTCTGGCATTAAGCTTGAAGAGTCTGTGGAGGGGACTCTTTGGTAATGGATTGTGTAATGAGATTCGAAAGGATACATATTTAAAGAATTACACAGTGGCAGAATGGGTTAGGAAACCTAAGAAATCTTTTTCTTTTGCTTCTAAAAGCCAAATAGGATTGATTAGGTCTTTTCCTTGGCTGGGGTCTTGGCTAACATGGAAAGTTGGGAATGGTCTTCGAGTTTGTCTTGGTGTGGACCTTTTTATTGGGGATAAAGATTTTTATAGACTATCTGAACCATTGCTGGTATATTTACTTAGTCATGGATTTAGGGTTCTGACCCATGTGAGAAGGGAAAAGTTTTTTTTTGTTTTTCTTCTCCTTATTAGTTAAATGTTGGGGACCTAGGCAATTAACTTTGGTAAAGTCAGTTTTCAAAGTATTCATGTGTATTGGTTGTAATTGGCTAAGATTCCTACTTCCATTCTTAAAGAGATCAAAAAAATAATGTTTCACTTATTATGGGTTGGGAACAACTCATTGGGAAATAAGTTTCATTTATCTAGCTGGGAAAGCATCTCCCTTCCTAAAAAGATGGGAGGTTGGGGAATTGAAAATTTGGATTGGTTTGGTTTGGCATTAAGCTTGAAGAGTCTATGGAGGGGACTCTTTGGTAATGGATTGTGTAATGAGATTCTAAAGGATACATATTTAAAGAATTACATAGTGGCAGAATGGGTTAGGAAACCTAAGAAATATTTTTCTTTTGCTTCTAATAGCTGAAGAGGATTGATTAGGTCTTTTCCTGGGTTGGGGTCTTGGCTAACATGGAAAGTTGGGAATGGTCTCCAAGTTTGTCTTGGTGTGGACCCTTTTGTTTGAGGTAAAGAATTTTATAGACTATCTGAACCATTGCTGGTATATTTACTTAGTCATGGATTTAGGGTTTTGACCCATGTGAAAAGGGAGGAGTTTTTTAGTTTTTCTTCTTCTTATTGGTTAAATGTTGGGGATCTGGGATTACACGGATTTATGGTTGAGGAATGGGATTCTTATATTTTCTGGATTGAATTAGGCTAGAATTAGGACTAATGATAATGTTGATGCTTTAGTTTGGGGTTGGAATAGTTCAGATGGGTGCGTTAGTGCTAAACTAGCATATGAGGCAATTTTAACTAGAAATGTTGATGTGGTAGGAAAATATTGGCTTAAAAAGCTTTGGAATTGGCACGCCCCACAAAAACTAAAATATTTTGTTTGGCCGAGTTTGGAAAATAAAATTTTGACTTCAAAAAATCTCCTTAAAAGAGATTTTGTGGGTCATGGGTATTGTTATTTATGTAGAGTTGAAAATGAAACAATTTCTCATTTATTTGTTTAGTGTCCCTTTTTAAAACAGGTATGGGCAGAAGTTTGTAGAAGCTTAAAATTTTCTGGAAGTTTGGGAAATTTATCTTTTGGGATTTGTTTGGAAATGCGGCTCAAAAAGACTAATTAACTTAAAGAATTGCCACTATTTGTTATTTGGGGCATTTGGAAGGCTAGGAACCCAAACAAGAATAGAAACCCAAATGTTATTTATGTCAGCTCAAAAATTATTGGTCCTTTTTCAAATTATTACAAGGATAAAGTAATAAAAGGGAACATAATACTTTCTATGCCAAATACTAAGAAGGTTTTCCCATTGGATATTTTGATGGTGTAGCTTCAAAAGGACTATGTGGGGTTGTGTTGAAGCCTTGGTTGTGTAGGTGTTGGAATGGTGTCCAAAGCAAACAACAGGGGATGAAAACGTATCCAAAAGCTTCAGATAATCCTACACAAGTATTACCCTATCTTCGAGCCGTTTAGTGTGGTTAACAACACCCATGGGTATTCGGCCTCTGCTGGCACTCTTTGAGTTGGTGAGTTTTGATCCAAAAGGATCAGTTTTTCTACAAAGGGAAGATCGAAGTGTCCTAACTGTAAAGGTGGATCTAAGCCTAAGATAACTCTACCTTAGAAGAAATATAAGCTAAGTTAGATCTGATCTAAAAGAAGTATATTCACTGCGTGCAAGGTAACTTGGTTCGAATTCAAATGATTTATTTCATCAACTTAACAAAAATGCAAAATTGAATTATTTAACTTATTACTTCAAATGTAATCAAGCAATTAAAATTACTGATAATAATTTAAAGATCAAGCATGTCCAAGATTACTTTGTAACTTTTATGTTAATTGAAAAATTAACATGATTTATTGATTTAATAGTTTATGTAAATCAATTGCAAAAATGGATATGTATTTTAATCAAAGAAATTTAATTAAAATATAAGTATACAAAGATTCATGGATTAAGAGAAATCCAAATCATAAATCAATGCGTTAATAATTGGCTGCAAAATCAACAATATTCATTGATAATTAGAGTGAAGAAATCATACATCATCAAAGAAATTTGATAATTACCCAAAGAAGATGCCGAAAGAAACTACGTGATACAAGTGAAACAATGTTTCTCTAGTCCTTCCCTAGCGATTATCTCCCTCGCGGCGTCGCCTCCAACTCCACTCTTTGAAATACAAAAAACTAATCTCTAAAGAGTCAAAGAAGAGAAAAAAAGAAATTTCATTCTCCCATATGTAGAGATCAACCCCCCTCCCCTTTCTCTGAATGTTGAGATCAAATTTATAGAAGTGAAGGGCAGTGGGAAGGATAACATCAAATCCCCAGATGTTTGGTTTGTTCAACTATGCAAAAATGATCGAAATGAATTTCTAGAAAAATCACCTCTGTTTGGTCACGTTTTCCTTCCAAACTGTTGATCAATTTGCAAAATTGTTCATTAATAGGTGTAAATGGATCTGTTTTGGAAGTGGGTTTTCAACCGTTTGAGATAATGCCTCACGGTTGGATCACAATCCTCCATGCAAAAACATGTCTTCTACAGGTGCACGATCTGTTTTTTAACTTCATCCTTCACCAACAACAACAAATTAGGGTTTAGTGAAATACTATGCATTAACATTGTAAATAAATTATATAAATAAATTATTAATATTGGCTTTCAAATATATATCAAATGTAATTTAAACAATAATAATAATCTTATCAAGAATCAAAGCTAATTATTCATTGTAAAATATAATACTTTGCTTAATAAAAAATGATTGACTATTTCTATTATTTGATGTACATCTTTTCAAGTCATAAATCAAAACGATTAAAAATAAGTGTTCAATCAAATTATTATAACTCGTCAAGATGCTCTTTAAACTTATTGATTCAATGAAGTTCAAATCTGTTGCCAAGACTACCGAAATATCATATGAATTTAACTAGTCAAAATTGAAGCATGTAAATGACTCAAACAGGTTCAAATAAGGATAAAAAATCATTGCACAAAATAGTCGGAATCAAATAACAAGATCTTTGAAATCCCAAAAACCAATAAAATAAATTAGCTTATGCAGTGAAGACCAAATCTAGGTGGGGAATGTAAAAGATAACACGTTAAGTTAAACACCAAGATTATGGAACCAGCTGAAATGATAAAAAACAACTTCAATGAATAAAAAACAAATAAGTAAAAATGAAAAATAACGTGCATCCCGCAATCCGCAATACGGGTTGCGGGTGTGTAAAGTGCGCGTATTTGAATAATCTTTCCACAATCCGCATTTGCGGGTTGTGGGTTGCAGAGATGATAAACTACGATTGTTGAAAAAATGTTTCTACATCCACAATCCGCATTGCGGAACGGAAAAATATCAAACATAAAACCAAACTCCTGTAATCCGCATTGTGGGTTGCGAGTAAGACACACTTTGGGGAAAAAATAGTTATTTTCGCAACACACAAAAACACACAAAAATGCATAATTTTTTTTCAAAATGTTAACTAAATCAAATCATGAAAAAGACATAGAAACCATGATAAACAACATGAGAATCGAAAAATGACTAAGAAACCTAAGCATCACCTTTTGCATATAACAAATTTGGGTTCTCATGTTTTGGATAAAACATAGGATCCGTTGTAGCTACAACAAATGTCGACTGGCTGGGAGGAACCAGTTATCTCTAAATTACAGTATTGAAATGTATAAAAATTAAGAATGAAAATAAAATAATTTCACAAGCTACATGTCAAATACTTTGAATAGCTCTATCACTGAATGATATAGTATTGTTTAGACTTCAAAGCTTCTAAAATATCCAAGTCATTCCCGTCATTATTCAAAAAAAATTCTTAAAGATAAACACATTTTTCAAAATAAATTATTTATAAGATGTAAGAATGAAGAACTTTACTGGGAATTAACCTTGGAAATCAAGCTAATCATATAATACATAGTATTAAGAAATGACTCCAATACCACAGGTAGGACCCTACAACCAGCCGACATTTATAGCCGCGACAGGGATGCCTTTTAACCCCACCTCCAAGTGCTCTAGTCCCAATTTACTGAGTTAGATACATAGTGTAATGTTCCTAAAAATGACATGCATGCAAACCCTAAAAGTGAGATGCATGCAAACCTTAAAAGTGACATGCATGCAAACCCTAAAAGGTATATAAGAAGGTTAGTTGAACCAAAAGGGTATGATTGTTATTATTCATTTTTTCGGAGACAGGTTTGGAGAGGTCGGTGAGCTATTGGTGTTGAGGACATAAACCCTTGACAAATCTTGGTTTCAATGGTGAGATCTATCCACTCTAGCTAAGTTAAGGATAAATTACTCGGATCTATCATTTGTGCTTCAATGAGAAGAATTTTGTGGAGTGTTAGGGAAACGAATCAATTTGTTTCATAGTTGGGTGAATCATCTTCATTAAGGATTATTGTGACAGAGATTTCATGCTCGTTTGAGAATAATATCATCACTTTTTGTGTTGGACAGAGAAAGGGCAAGTATACCAACTCATGGTAGGCTGTAGAGGACAGTTCCATACCAAATAGTACCCTTCTGTACTATTATGTACATATCCATACATATTATGTACTTCATACCTAAGCCCTGTTCCTCCATGTTGAAGGTCATGCTCATCTAAATTGTCCCTTGTCATCTCTAGACAGGTAGCACCCTAATATCATAACATATAAAGTAAAATATTTTCCAGTAGATATACAGTTGTTGGGTGAAGAGAGGATGCATTATTGAAGACTGTCACAAGGGGAAATTGTGGGTGTCATTCCTCTCCTGCTGGTTCAAATATTGTGTTTATTCGTTAATGAGAAGATCCTCTACCTTGTTGGTTGTGTTTGCTAAATTTTGGGATTGATTCCTTCACTAAAATGTGGGTTCAGAAGAAGGGAAACTCCATACCTCAGAGATCAGCCACCTAGAGGAAATATACCAGATCTACCCATATCGTTGCTGCAGAATTTATCCTTGGGTCGATTGGTATTGTCACTGTTGTTGTAAAGCTGGTCAAACTAGTCATAGAGGAGGGCTCAACACTGGAGAAAAAGGATTCCTTTCACTGTGCATCTGGGCAAAGTGCAAGCTGTATGTAACCACAAAAATCAGGTCATAAATTCATGTGTTATTGGACCTTAATATTGTTCATATTAATCGTTGTCTACAAATAATATATCTACAACACTTTCCCTGAGTTTATGAATGTTACTTACATTGGATATTTTATTGGTGTTAGAATAATGTTTTTTTATGGCAATTAATGAGTAATGAAACCACTATGAAACTCCTACAAATAATTAAACACACAGTAAATAATTTGATTGGAAGAGAAGGGTAGAATCCTACAACACAATGTGTATTGTTGGACAAAGGTAGACAAGTTTAACACTTTGAATTCCTGATTAGTATACTTGATATAATATATTGCTACCTATCTTGCAAAGCCATGAGAAAACCATAAATTATAAACTCAACAAATCAGCAGTCAAATCAGCAGTGGATATTGAAGTTCTTGACACACACAAAGTAGCCAATAATTGATATCAGATTGAAGGTAGTATATTACACATAGCCATACAGTGACTCAATTTATTAATGGGTAAGAAGCATCAAATAACTATCTATGAGTGTGGGATGGCAAAGGATTATTAAATATTTATATATATAATATTTATGATTTGGAATCCCAAAACACAGTCTGCGAGCATCCATAGCCTCGACAGGGATGTCTTTTAACTCGTTTTACCTGATGGCTAATATCCCAAATAGCAAGTTTAAATAAATCTACAAACTATGTGTAATGTGCTAATCCCAATTTGAGTTAGCCTAGTAAATTGGGGAGCAGACTTAGAAACTCCTTAAGAGTAAGGATGGCGTAAGGAATCTATAGATTATTGATATTTATAGATTAAAACTTTTTTCCTAAAACCGATTCCCTTAAAAGTAATTAAATTCAAACTCATATGTTCAAGTTGAGTTAAATATAAAGTTCCAAGGATAATGATGGAAAGATTCAAATACAATTATCAGCATAGTCCATTATTGATTTTTCACAATCAGAAATTTAACTAATCAAAATATTTGATTTCCAGCAAGCAGAAAGCATTTATAAAATTTTCCTTCATAGATAAGACTTAAAGACTGTAAAAGAGTGATAAGCTCCTTTATTTTAAAATTGAAAATCATAAAAAACTCAAAACAAGAAAAGAAATGTAAGAATGATAAAATCAAACGTATATATAAGTGGAACCAAAAGCAAATCGAAATCTCACAACCATATCACTAACTAAAATAAAAATTAGTGATTAAGAATTTTGTTTTTAATAGATCATGAGATATCAGATTTAATTAGGTCTTTATTACAAACAAAAGAAGCCTAAATTAAAATGTAAAATAATTGAAAAAATAAGCCTTAAGAAATTGTCTCATGCGAAAAGAAAGATTTGTTTGTTGTGTTCGTAAAATTGAAGGAACTTTTTTTTTATTGTAAAGAGAATAACTATATCAGTTCATATATGAAAATGTGTTGAATCTGTACATTGAATTGATTATAATAAACTCTTAAAATAAATTTATTCTCTTTCAATTGAAGAATTACGATCAATACTTGTTGCTTTGCATAAAGTTGTTTAGGACAATAAGGCCTCCTTCATTAAAATATTATGTACAAAAGAAAGAAATCTAAATTGTGTCCAATTTACAACAAAAATATGAAAAACCTTCATTTTCAAGTGCATTTCTAGGAAAGATCAATATTCACGTGACATAAAGATGTTATAGTTTTAATTACTTTGTCTCATGTCAAAATGTTCTTGCTCTTAAAACTTGGAAAATAATCAATTCAAAACATTTCATGACAAGATCATTATGATTTAAAACTAAATGGATAATTCAAACATGAATGCCTTGAACCGATAATAAGCGAGAGCATGAATAAAGTGAAAGAAGATAAGAAAATACTTCCTTGAATGCATCTGAAGAAGCGTCGTTTCCAACTTGGACTTGGCTTGTCGTCACAAATCATTTTATTTTTATTGAAGAAAACCAAAAGAGTAATCTAATTATTAAAGCAATGATAAAAAAAAACTATTCTATTGTACACCTACTCCTACACTACTCTAAAAATAACAAAACTAAGTATAATCAAATTTCCAATACAGCCATGAAAGCATATGGAATCCTGCAAAAAGAAAGAAGTGAATAATCAAAAAGCATGATATGAATGCTTGCAAATAAAAATGAAAAAAGAATGAATTAAAGAAAATAAGATGAAATTTATGTACAAATAAAGAGAATGGAACCTTACCATTTTTATATTCAAATAAGGAAAACAGAGTTTTACCATAATGATGATATCTTGGTAAGAAATATTTCTCAAGCCAATCAACAACCCAATCATGGTATGTACAATGAAAATCAAAAGAATGACATAAAGAGTTCGAAAGATTTATACAATGAAATGGATTATTTGAAAGAAAATCAACATCAATATTATAAGAATCTGAAGCTTCTTCTTGAACAATTATCTCCTTAGGAACATTTTCTTGAATAAGATCAGCAAAATCACATCCAATTTGTTCCAACTTATTATCATAAAAATCATCATAAATTGGTTGATTAAAGAGATCAAATTGTCTTTGGTTATTTACTTGAGAAGAGTTAAAGATATGAGATGTTATAAGTATATAACTAGTATCATTAACATCCTGATAAGAATATTCTCCATCAAGCAAATTATTGTAAGAAGAAAATGTTCCTTCATTGAATGATGAATCATAAAAGTAAGAATTCTGAAAATAATCATTAGAAATAGTATTCATTTTCAGCAAAGAAGAACGACAAGAAGACATGGATTGATGACAAGGATAAGAGTCTTCTTGGTCGTCTTCATGCATTTCATAATTAACTTGTACCTCTTTAAGACTTAACAATGGAGAATTAAAATCTGAAATGTATGATTGAATGCCATTGTTATCAAATAGATCATGGTACATAGAAAAATATGAAGAGGAAATAAGTGCATGAAATTCATCTCTTTGTAGAATATTTTCAGATCGAGATTCCTTAAGAGGGGTTTTCTCTTCAAAAGAGATATGTATGAATGGTTTCAAATCAGAATCCGCTTCTTCTTTTAATGTAGTATCATCATCTCGTGAAATATGCTCTCCTATAAAATCATTCAGGTCATAAAATGGTAATGGGGAAAACATATCACAAATTTAAGAACAATCAGTTGATTCAAGATCTATTAAAGGATTAACAAAATCATAAATATCGGGATCTTGAAGCTCTTTACTTATGCTAGAAGAAGATGGTTCAATATGATGATTAAAACTATTCTCTTATACTTTAGAAGAATCTTCTATAGAAAAATGATCTCCTTCATGATCAGTTAGACTTTGAATTTCATGTGAAATAAACATGGGCATATCAACATTTAATTCATCGGAATCATCATATTGATTATGATCCATATCTAAGAAAGAGAAGGAAGTCATTTCTACAATTTTTAAGTCTTTAGATTCTTCATGTAAATCTAAACCAAGAGGTGGATGATTATCAACGTATAATTCATATTTATCATCTACTAATTGATAAGATTCATGTGAAATAGAACTTATGTGCTGAAACCATTCATGTATCATAGGACGATCTGTTAGAGGGAATCTACAATAGAGATTAAAAGTTCTAATTGCAAAATCTTCTAATGATTCACCCTTCTTTATAATGAGTTGTTTCCATTCATTAAATAATCTAACAAAGTCATAATGTCCAAAAGAAAGTACGAAAAGATCTAGAAAATGTTCAAAGGAGTGGACAGAGGAAAAAGGTAAGGTTACAAACCACTCTTTGACTCGTCCTTCGAATGTGAGGGCTAACAATCTGCACAAAACATCTAGATCCAGAATTTTGTTATCAAAAACAATTATAGGTAAATTGAAGAACATGTTCTTATGCTAAAATTTCTCCCTCACCATTGAATTTTACTTCTACCAGTTTCTTCAATAAATCCTGTTTGAAAATGAAAATTAATTTGCCTAGAAAAACAACTAAATACAGATTCATCAGCAAAAAAGGAACTATATACCGATTTTCGGGCTGGAGCCATTTTAAGATATTCTAATTAAGATAGCTCAAATGACCTTACATGTCCAATTGTCCTCCTTCTAGTGCCATTTGTTGAAGTCTCAGCTGTGTAGGTGCTCGAATGGTGTCCACGAAAAATAACAGGGGATGAAAACCTAGCCAAAGGCTTCAGGTAATCCTACGGAAGTATTACCCTATCCTCTAGCTGATTGGTGTGGTTAACACCCATGGATATTCGGCGTCCGCTGGAACTCTTTGAGTTGGTGATTGTTTATCCAAAAGGATCAGTCTTCCTACAGAGGGAAGATCGAAGTGTCCTAACTGTAAAGGTGGATCTAAGCCTAAGATAACTCTACCTTAAAAGAAATCTAAGCTAAGTTAGATCTGATCTAAAAGAAGTATATTCACCGTGTGCAAGGTAACTTGGTTCGAATTCAAATAATTTATTTCATCAACTTAATAGAAATGCAAAATTGAAATATTTAACTTATTAATTCAAATGTAATCAAACAATTAAAATTACTGATAATAATTTAAAGATCAAGCATATCCAAGATTACCTTGTAACTCTTATGTTAATTGAAAAATTAACATAATTTATTGATTTAATAGTTTCTGTAAATAATTTGCAGAAATGGATACATATTTTAATCAAAGAAATTTAATTGAATTATAAGTATACAAACACTCATGAATTAAGAGAAATCCAAATCATAAATCAATGCGCTAATAATTGGCTGCAAAATCAACAATATTCACTAATAATTAGAGTGAAGAAATCATACATCATCAAAGAAATTTGATAATTTACCCAAAGAAGATGCCGAAAGAAACTAACTTTGATTGATTGTCCTGCAAGAAATTACATGATACAAGTGAAATAGTGTTTCTCCAGTCCTTCCCTTGCGATTATCTCCCTCATGGCGGTGCCTCCAACTCCACTCTTTGAAATAAAATAAACTGATCTCTAAAGAGTCAGAGAAGAGAAAAGAAGAAATTTCATTCTCCCATATGTAGAGATCAACCCCCCTCCCCTTTCTCTGAGTGCTGAGATCAAATTTATAGAAGTGAATAGCAGTGGGAAGGATAACATCAAATCCTCAGATGTTTGGTTCGTTCAACTATGCAAAAACGACCGGAATAAATTTCTGGAAAATTCACCTCTGTTCGGCCACGTTTTCCTCCCAAATTGTTGATCAATTTGCAAAACTGCCCATGCTAACGGGTAAATGGGCATGTTTTGGAAGTGGATTTTCAACCGTTTGAGCTAATTCCTTACAGTTGGATCTCAATCCTCCATGCAAAAACATGTCTTCTACCACGACAACAACAAATTAGGGTTTAGTGAAATACTATGCATTAACATTGTAAGTAGCATGATATATTAAAGTAAATTATATAAATAAATTATTAATATTGTCTTTCAAAATATATATCAAATGTAATTGAAACAATAATAATAATCTTATCAACAAGCAAAGCTAATTATTCATTGTAAAATATAATACTTTGCTTAATAAAAAAATGATTGACTCTTTCTATTATTTGATGTACACCCTTTCAATTCGTAAATCAAAACGATTAAAAATAAGTGTTCAATCAAATTATTATAACCTGTCAAGATTCTCTTTAAACTTATTGATTCAATGAAGTTCAAATCTGTTGCCAAGACTACCGAAATATCATATGAATTTAACTAGTCAAAATTGAAGCATGTAAATGAATCAAACATGTTCAAATAAGGATAAGAAATCATTACACACAATAGTCAGAATCAAATAACAAGATCTTTGAAATCCCCAAAAACCAATAAAATAAATCAGCTTATGCAGTGAAGATCAAATCTAGGTGGGGAATGTGAAATATAACACGTTAAGTTAAACACTGAGATTGTGGAACCAACTGAAATGATAAAAAACAACTCAAATGAATAAAAAACAAATAAGTAAAAATGAAAAATAATGTGCATCCCACAATCCACAATGCAAGTTGCGGATGTGTAAAGTGCACTTATTTGAATAACCCTTCCACAATCCGCATTTGCAGGTTGCGGGTTGCAGAGATGATAAAATACGATTTTTGAAAAAATGTTTCCGCGTCCGTAATTTGAATTGTGGGTTGCGGAACAGAAAAGTCTCAAATGCAAAACCAAGCTCCCACAATCCGCATTGCGAGTTGCAGGTAAGACACACTTTTGGGAAAAATTAGTTATTTCCGCAACTCACAAAAACACACAAAAATGCATAAAGTTTTTCAAAATGTTCACTAAATCAAATCATGAAAAAGATATAGAAACCATGATAAACAACATGGGAATCACACAATGACTAAGGAACTTAAGCATCACCTTTTGCATATAAAAAATTTTGGTTCTCATGTTTTGGATAAAACATGGGATCTGTTGTAGCTACAACAGGTTGGCATGGTTTTAAAGCTCTCTCAGACTCACTTTTATCATTTGTGGATGGAAGGTGCAACGGGACAAATACAAAAGTTGGAATACTTACTATATGGGGATTTAAGCTTAAGTCTTCGGATTTTGGATTTAAAGAAGTTCTCTTATACTTCTTTTGATCATATATATTGTCAAATAAACTTGATTGTTGATGGCATTTCAAAAAAGCAGTGGGGCCTATGACAGTGAATATTTTCTTTGAATAGTGGGTAGAGATTTTCCTTATTTCTAAATGGTTTACACATTTATGTCAGATAGCATAATGGCCTTTTTTAAACCGATGGAGGCTCTCGATGATAGAGATCAAGTTTTTGCATGTTATTAGTATGTAACTAATATAGTTGTGAGTCTCTAGTAGTTATGGTTGGTTTTTCTTGAACAAGTGTTTTTTGGGTTAGTAGAGAAAGTTAAAGAAGAAAGAAA